>PITA01031211.1:0-15132 GCA_004023965.1 Spilogale gracilis
GGGGGCACCTGGGTGGCTCAGTTGGCTAAGCGACTGCCTTCGGCTCAGGTCATGATCCCGGAGACCCAGGTTCGAGCCCCACATCAGGCTCCCTGCTCAGCGGGAAGCCTGCTTCTCCCTCTCTCACTCCCCCTGCTTGTGTTTCCTCTCTGGCTGTGTTTCTCTCTGTCAAATAAATAAATAAAATCCTTAAAAAAAAAAAAAAAAAAAAGAAGAAGTTTGAGGTAAGGAAGATTTCAAGATTTTGTTGCCATTTATACTATCTTCCCAATTTGCCCCTTACAGTCTTGGCCAAGCTTTCATAAAAAAGGGAAAGAAGGGTTTCAATAAAACAGAAGGCTGTATCACCACAAGTGAGTAAGAAGACAAAACAAGAGGTGACCCAGTAACCAAGTGGAAGATCACAACAGCTACTCAAGAGTAGCTTTTAGATCAGTCCAGACTCTCCTAAATACAGAAGGCAACATTTATAGGGCTGCTTTTACAGCTCTTTTGCTAAAAAAACACTATAAACTGGAGAATACATTCATTGTGACCAATTTCCCCTGATTGTACTCTCAATGGATATGGCCCTAGGGAGACTAACCTGATATATATTTATGCTATTGAAAGTAATTGTTAATTTGTATAATGTTCAGAAGTGAAATGGCTCCTTTAGGTGCACTGATAAGAAAAATGGGTTACACATAGCTGACAATTTAGTAAAAATTCTAGTGAACCAGAATAAATAAATTGAGAAAAAAGAAAACTAAATAGTGGGTGTTGTTGTCAAGGCATAAAACCTAGGTGTTTTATTCATAACGAATCCCCACATAGTTCATATGAAGAAGGCTAATATTACCGGTCATCTCAATAAGCACAGACACCAGAGCACAAAAAGGATGAGAGTCAGTCCACATCCATCAGGAAATTTTAAACTCCTGCCTCTCAGTCTCACTCTGGAATTCATTTTCATAGGTTAGTGAAAAGGAAATGATAACCAAGACACCAAATCTTGTGACTTGTTTATTTTTGTGAATAAAGTTTTATTGGAACACAGCCATGCACACTTGTTAATGTATTGTTTTTGGCTGCTTTCCACACTGTCAGCATTAAGTAGCTACAAAAGAGATGCTATAACCCACAAAACCTAAAACAGTGCTATCTAGTTCTTTCCATAAAAAAGCTTGCTGACCTCCAATCTAGGCTATCAACAGTTAGTTTTCCTGTCCTTCCTCGAATCCTGAATGTAAAATGTTGGCACTAACTTTCCATTTCTTCCTTCATCATTTTCAGTTTTACGGAGATACATTATCTTGGATCACACAACTCAGAAGTAGGAAAATGGAAAAGGACAAGCCCCAAGATAGTAAGTACCCAGGAGAACTGTGTCCATCTGATTCAAAGGGAAAACATTTTACTTTTCTAAAATTTTGTCGAGTTTCAATAATCCCTTCAAGCTCTAAAATTATTAGTGTGTGAAGAGTCTAAAGTATTATCCTTGGAAATAACTCATGTTTTATACTGAGAGAAAAATATAAAAGCCCGTTAAAAATCTTAGCCATGGAATAATTGCTATTTCAATCAAAAATACCCTTTTCCAGATTAGTCTTCTAAAATTCACATTTTAGACATGCCAATCTCCTAGTCAGTGCTTTCAAAAAATGTTCTTGCCTAGTGATATAGAATCATAGATATTATATGGATAAAAATCACCATAAAAAACACGTTTTTGAAAAAGCCTTGCATCATCATAACATTAATACAAAATTTTGAATTATGAAAGCTAATATTACATATTTTTAGGATACATATATACATGATGTGCATGGGAAAAATAAGCACATAATTCCAAAAAGGGATATTCTGGTTGGAAAAGGAAAAGGAATATGATCTGGGGTGAATACATGGGAAATTTCAGTTGTAATTTGTCAATTGTTTTTCTTATATTGCATGGTATATCCATGGGTATTTGTATATTTACTTATTTGAACTTCTTGTGATTCTGAGATATTTTTTAAAAAGCATAAAATAATTATCCTTCATCATTTATCAATCTTTTTGTTTCATTTCCCAACATTTTCTGCCTCAGTCAGATAAGTCTACAAACTTAAATTGTTCTTGATATCCACCTTGAACATGGATTTTTTTGGCAGTTTTTCTCACAGTGTTGCCATATCTCCTATCTGTAAGCTTTCTTCCCCTGTCCTCTTCTCATCCTTAATGTCCCACTTATTCCATGACCATCCCAGGACACAGTGGTCTCTCTTTTCTTTTACCAAATACGGTGCTTGTTCTCTAAGCCAACATTTGGTTTGTTCTCGAAGCCAACATTATTTATACATATATATTTGCATCCATATTTTAACTCTTAAAGAGCAGGAGTTCTGCACTGTATATATCTATAACCCCCATAATGTTTTTCAGACAGCAAAGAACTATAGTTTGATAGACATTCTAAAAATGTTTAAATATATTGTCAGAATGTGGCCTTTCCCTTTCTCCTTGGTTCAGAGGGTTTGGTATACCCAAGGCACTGGGGTTGCAGAGGTCTAAAGAAGCCCCTGCTACTTGCAATCCTTGCGAAGGAGAATCTCTTGAGGGAATAGTCCCAGTGTAAAAGCAACTCCTTAAGGTTGTCTGGCTTTTCTGTATTTTTCTGGTCTTTTTCTTATGTATATATATTTCAGAAGAGTAACAGTTGGGAAAGTGGTAGAGTAGGAATCACCAGTAATCCATCTCCCACCTAAACAACAACTAACAAAACTGTCTAAAGTAACTATTTTGGAACTATGAAGTCTATTTAAATGCTCACAGCTTCCAGTGGAAAGCTTTGCTGGTAAATTGGGGTTGAATAAAAATATTGCTTTAGGGGGGCCTGGGTGGCTCAGTTGGTTGAGCGACTGCCTTCAGCTCAGGTCATGATCCTGGAGACCCGGGATCGAGTCCCACATCGGGCACCCTGCTTGGCGGGAAGCCTGCTTCTCCCTCTCTCACTCCCCCTGCTTGTGTTCCCTCTCTGGCTGTGTTTCTCTCTGTCAAATAAATAAAATCTTAAAAAAAAATTTGAAGCCCAGATGTTGGATTTATCAAATATTTTTAAACAACTGTCTTAAAGATGCTCAAAAAGCTAAAGAAAGACTTGGACAAAGAGAAAAACCATGTGCAAACAAAATGTGAATATCAATAAAAATATAGAAATTATAAAAAAGGAACCAAAAATAAATTCTGGGGCTGAAATGTGCAATAACAATATGATGGAGTGACTCAAGAACTACTCCACAATCAAGTAGAAGAATCAGCAAACTTGAAGAGGGAACAATTGAAATTATTGAGTCTAATGAATAGGAAGAAAATGAGTAAATAAAAATGAAAAGAGCCAAAGGGATCCGTGGAATATATGCATTTTGAGAATCCCAGAGGAAGCAAGAAAGGGATAGAAATACTATTTGAAGAAATAAAGGCTGAAAATTTCCCAAGTTTGAGAAGCTTAATGACACTAGGTAGGATACATTCAAAATGATCCTCACCAGGACAAACTGTCAAAGTCAAAAACAAAGAATCTTAAAAGCAGCAACACAGAGGTAACTCATCATTATAAGGGCTCCTTAATAAGATTACCAGCTAATTTCTCATCAGAAACCTTTCAGTCCAGAAATCAGTAGGTTGGCATATTCTAAGTGCTAAAACAAACAAACAAAAAGTAACTGAATTCTATATCTAGCAAAATTGTTCTTCAAAAAAAAAAAGAAATTAAAAGTTCTTCAAATTAAAAGAAAAAAAAAAGATGATGGAGTATCTAATCCTTAACCTGTCCTCTAAAAAAAGTCCTTCAGGCTGAAATAAAAAGAAACTAGGTAATAACTTCAAGCCACAGGAAGAAGTAAAGCTCCCTGGTAAAAGTAAATATATAAGCAATTATAAAAGTTAATATTATTGTAATTTTGGCTTGTAACTCACCTTTTTTAAAATTTAATTTTTTTTCAGTGTTCCAAGATTCATTGTTTATGCCCCACACCCAGTGCTCCATGCAATATGTGTAACTCACCTTTAATTCTCCACATGATTTAAGAGACAAATGCATAAAAATAATTATTAATCTATGTTATTGGGCATACAATATATAAAGATGCAATCTATAACATCAGTAAAAAGAAGAACCAGAGGGTAAAGCTGCATAGGAGCAAAGTTCTTACAAGCTATTAAAATTAAATTCCTATAAATCCAAATTAGATAGGTATATCTTTATACTGTTAAATGTAATCTCTATGGTAACTGTCAAGAAAATGTCTATAGGTTATACACAAAAGAAAATGAGAAGAGAATTAAAATGTTTCACTGCAAAAAATTAACTAAACACAGAAGCTGGCATAGAGAAAATAAGGGACAAAAAAAACTTTAAAGTTTGTATAAAACGAAGAGCAAAATGTCAGAAATAAGTCACTCCTTATCAATATTTACTTTAAAGGAAAATGGATTAAACTCTGCAAATAAGAAAAGATTGGCAGAATGGATTTTAAAATATAATCCAACTACATGATATATATTAGGCACTGACTTTAGATCCAAAGACACAAATATACTGAAAGTGAAAGAATAGGAAAAAAAAAATCTATGCAAATACTAACAAAAAGACAACTGGGATGGCTATACTAGTATCAAATAAAATAGACTTTAAGTAAAACAGAGTGATTTACAAAAAGTAAGGAAAGGTGTTATATATTAACAAAATGTTCAATATAGTAAGGTGAGATGACACTCATAAGTACTTACGCACCCAATAAGAAGATGTGGGGGGACTGGAACACTTGTGCATTCCTGGTGGGAATATAATGTGGTGCAATCTCTATAGAAAAGAGTTTTGCATTTTCTCAAAAAGTTAAACATAGACTCACCATATGAGCCAGCAGTTCTGCTCCAAGGTATATATACAGAATATTTGAAAGGAGGGACTTAAACAGATATTTATATACCAATGTGCATAGCAGCATTATTCACATAGCCAGAAGCTAGAAATAGGCAGATAAATACAATGTGATACATGCACATAATAAAATGTTATTCTGCTTTAAAAGAGAAAGGACATTTTGATGTACGCTACAACATGGATGACCCTTGAAAATATGCTTAGTAAAATAAGCCAGACACAGAAGGACAAATATCGTTAAACCCACTTATAAAGAGTACCTAGGACAAGGACACTTTTAGTGAAAGAAAGTAGAATAGGGTTATCAGGGACTGGGGAAGAAGACAATTGGGTGCTATAGTCAATGGGTACAGTTTTTGTTGGGGTTGATGAAAATTTTCTGAATATAGACAGTGGTGATGGTTACACAACGTTTTGGATGCATTTAATGTCCCTGAATTGCATGCATATAGTTAGAATGATAACTGTAATGTCATCTATATTTTGCTACAATCAAGATTTATCTCTGGAGACAGTCCCGTAGCAGGACCAAAGCATCACAGGGGAGGTAGGACTTCCTCTGATATGGTGAATACAGAGTCCGTGGCTGCTAGGGTTTGAGAAAAAGTTATAATTGCTTAGAAAATACAGGTTATCCCTTCCCTTCTTTGTTCACGTTCTGAAAGAATATGTACAAAGCCACACCTCCTCAAGTACCTGAATCTGTATACGACACACGTGCAGCATGGGAGACCTTCTGCCTTGAAGAGCTACAGCAGATCTATGCAGAACGGATCAGAGAACCTGCCATGGTAAATTGATTGATTTTTTTAAATATCAAAAATCTATTTTGTTCAGAATGGAAAAGTTTGTCTCATTCCTAGGGAATTTCATTCACCACAAGGTAGAGAAATGATAGAGGATCAACTGGAAAAAGCATATTATAGACCTATTAGAAATTGTTTTGATTGCACTAAAGCCTCTCATCTCATCCTGGTTCCTGCTCTATCTCCAGTATCCAGCAGTGTTGACATAACTTAGATACCCAAAAATTATTTTTTGAGTGAAGAAATGTCCTCTAATTTAAACTCCTAAGATAGATCACTATATGCTTATGTCTATATAGATGGCCTGTGATTAAGTCACTCTTGTGTTCATGTGCTTTTGGTATATATGTCTTGAGCAATATCCCATTGTGGGCATCTGATGATATCAGAATTCTTCCCACATACAATAGGAGGGTCAACTACTCCAGATGATGTTAAAATTGATTGCTTAGATCCAATAACAACCGGGCTTTGGTTTTTATCTCTTTGTAATATCAGCATTCACTTGCCAATCATGGCTCACGTTGCTTCATTATGGAATTCTTTTATACTTTTAAATTTTAATATTTTGCTTTAGTTTTGATTAAAAACAACCTTTAAACATTATATAAACAAAAGCATTGACTTGTGCTTGTGATTGTATACACTAATAATGTATGGTTATAATATAATGATAATAATTTTAATTAGAGACCCTGAAATGGAGGAGAAAGAAGTAAGAAAAAGCTTCCACAATTAATAAATGTAATTCTAATTTAGTCTTAGAGCTGAAGTCCATGAAGAAAATGAATCTTTTTACCTATACAACATTAGCCTTATTTCTAACTCACCTACAATCTGTATTACTAAACTGTAAGGTGAGAAGTTTTAAATGACATTTGGAATTCAGGAAGATTCTGTATAAACAGAAAAAAAAACATGAAGTTCACACAAACGGGAACATTTATTGGCAAGCTGACATGTACAAATATAGACGCCGTCTAAAGATGGCTGTAAGGAGAGAATCATGTCAAAGCTGATAAATTATTCATCACCTGTTCTGCAGAGTGAACACTATCAGGTAATGATCTGTAATTATTAATAAATAATTTAAACTTTAATAGCTCTGAAATGAAATGCTTAATTGCACCACAACATAATTAATGGAATTAGCTGCAATGTTTAAAATGAGAATTTTTTTTCTTCATTCTTTTTCACATTTTCTTTCTCCCAAATGTTGGTAACCCAAAGAATAAATAAGGTGATTAAATTCTAAGTGTGTCCCTGCATGTGTGTGTGTGCATGTGTGTATGTAGTGTGTGTTTTAGCATGGGGATGTGCGTGTGTGTGTGTGTGTGCGTGTGTGTGTGTGTGTGTGTGTGGATTTGTTCTGTGACTCCTGATATTCAAAGTATTCTAGGAAGTAGAGAAAGAGGCTTCACTGAATCATCCCTAACAGTAACCCTAGTACTGACTTTTTCTCAGATTGGTACAATATTTAATTCAGAGCTCCTTCTGTGCACAAAGCTTTGGGGTGGGCAGGGGGAGGGGAAGGACTGGAGCCACGAGCACAGGTAAGATGAACACCTTGCTTTTTGGAAGTTATGGTTTCCTGGGGCAACGACAGTCATGAGATACAAAACATAGATTCTAATTTACAAACCTGTTGGTGAAACTGGAAAAGACAGAGGGAAAGATCATGAAAACAAAGATCAGCAGGTGCAACAAGTGGATGGGGTAGACACGGAGTCAGAGAAAAGGACAGGAGGGAAGCAAGTACGTTTGAAGCGGAGATCCAGAGCGTAGCTGGGAAAGCCGCCTGGACGTATTTACCATCCACATCTACCAAGTTTTGTGCTGGGTAGTGTTCTTGGTTCTTTACAGATATTTACCCATTTAGTGTCTCAATAACCCTGTGAAAGACAATTATCAAATGGTTTCACTCACAGGTGGACCATAAGGAATGGCACGAAGGATCCCAGGGGGAGGGAGGGAAAACTGAATGGGAAGAAATCAGAGGGGAGACAAGCCATGAGACTCTGGACTCTAGGAATCAGACTGAGGGTTAGAGAAGGGAGGGGGCTGGAGGATGGGTAACTGGGTGATGGATATTAAGGAGGGCACATGTGCTGACGCGCACTGGGTGTTATATGCAACAACTAATGAATCACTGAGCACTGCATCAAAGAAACGGTGTAGTATATGCTGGCTAACTGAACATGAACAAAAAGAAGTACTGTCATTATCGAATGCCATCTTCCCATTTTACAAAAGAGGACATGAAGGAACCTATTAATTAAGTTATTTACCCAGGGGTACATGGCTAGTCAGAGTTGGAACTGAGATTTGAACCTAATATCTCTGGCTCCAGAGTCTACATAGTTGCCTTCTGTGCTTTTCTGAGTTACATCAGCTTAAATTTAGAGTGGAGAAATCTTAAGTTACAGACTTTAAGAGATGTGTACATGGCAACTCTACCAAATCTGGGTTTGTCTTGAGTTTTTACTTCTGGTGTCTGCATTCCACACTCGACTCTGTCCTGTGGCACCCGCGTGAGAGGAATGCACACCCCCGTCATTTGTCTTTGGCTTTGCCCTGAGGGTTGCTTTGGATAGTGTGCCAATGGGTGTGACTTAAGGAAAAACTTGAAATTGCTTGTGTGGTTGGGTTTACTCTCTTGTCTTCCTGCATTTCCCCATAAGTAGAGTATGTCTCAGGGAGCCACTAGTTCAAAGAAGTTGTAAGACATGTGGAGCAAATCTCAATCCAGCCCCTGCTTGAAGCCAGACTTAGTCAAGCACAACATAGAAGAACGGTGACCAGCAGCTCTACAACCTGAAGCAGAGCTGCCCCATTGACCTGCATAGCCGTGAGCATGGAAATAAAAGCTTATTGTTGCATGGCATTAGGATTCTGTACTTGTTAGTTATGCATCATCATTGTGACAATAGCTGACTAATACTGCACCATCATCCCACCCTCAGGGATTCTTAGATATAGACATTTAATTTCTTTCTATTTTACTTGTAGTACCAAGCCAAGGCAGTTTCAAGACCGGTTTCCAAGCCCTCATTCCAACCAGATGGCTCCCCTTAAGCACTTCAGTGTAGACCTTCTGGAACCATCACAGCATAGGCAGCAATTAGTACAGCCGGGATGCAAATTCATTTTGTGACTCAGAATCCTAGATTTCAGCCACTGAACTAGAAGGCCCATCAAGATGAATGAGCCTATGTCCAAGCCCCCAACTGAAAATGCTTGCCAACAGCTACAAGCAATGGTCCTCTGCCTCCAGATTCATCCATACTACCTCCAAGTCACTCACTGTGGCTTCTTTTACCTCTTAGTTCTCTGCAACCTTTGTTTGACTCCAGGCCTTGCCTCCCATTCTTCATCTAGCCTTGAAATATAGATGACTCCATTTGAGATAAGTTTTCCATCTCTGATATCATCACCATTTGTGAGGCAGACCTTTCAGGATTCTGCTTTTAATCTAAACACACTTCAGTCTCAGGTAAGACGCTTTCTTCCTATGAAACTGTTTCCAGTTTGGCCCCTCTTGCCTCCATATAGTGAGTAGGATCAGATATATTGAACGCAGAAATAAGCCCAACTCAAATACTTATCCTATGCAGGGTATTTAACACATAGACAGCTGTGCTGATAATGTGTGGTGGAAAGAATGATGTGTCAGTTAGGCAACAAGGGGGGCAGGTCTGTCTGGGAGAAACCAGAACAGAGAAGCCAACTCAGTTATTGCAGGAGCCCAGATACAGGCAAGGACCAAGAGCAGAGGGATGTATCCAGGGTCCGGAAAACAAGGGGAGGTCAGACATTGCCCAGTAGATCAAGCTGGTCTCACTAGAAGAAGACTGGACTGGTCAAGGCAGAGGCAAGATTGTGAGAAACCACGCAGCTGCAGGGATCTTGCTATCCTGTCTTACTTTTTCAAACTGCCCTCTCAGCCTGGCTGATGACAGAAGTCGAGCTGAGTGAGCCAGACCATCTCTAGAGGTGCCTTCCTGTCTCATGTGGGTCACAGCCAGTCTGAATACCCCATTGCTTTCAGCATGGCTGGGATTATTTTCTCATATTTCCAAATCTGATTATATTTATACTTATAGTGTATTGAATCATTTTAACCCAAGATTTTAGTGCAAAAAAGTAAAAGAGGTTATTGGATTTCTCTTCCTCTGTATCAGTCAGAAGTATATTTCTCTTTCCATCTTCCCTGTTAATGTATTATTGTTATTATTACTATTATGAAAGAAACTGCTACGAGGCCCAAGATAATATATAATTTAAACTATATTTTAAATACATGATATATACTATCCTACAAGATATATTTACCATCTTGGTTTGTGTAAAATAAGGTGTTGAAGGGTAAATGGGATCTTTCCAGGTATAGGTAAGCATAGGTAAGAGTTACAGTTTCCCTCTCTGCCTTTCTTGTGTAGTATTTGTTCAATGAATGCAATCATTGCAACCATAGCCCTATCAGAATGCAACTACTTATACAAATAAATAAAATCATGGTATATCAGAACTAATCCTTAAGGGATTTCTGGCCCAAACTCCTTATTTGATGGTGAGAAAACTGAGGTCCAGGAAAGGAAATTAGTTGGTGCTGAGTCTAGACTCAAATTCTAGAAGGTCTCTCTCTCTCTCTTTTGTTTAAATTTGAGGACTGTGGGTAGGTAAGTAGTGTAGTGTTTAAGAGCTTGGGTGCTGCGGTGGAAAGCCTAAGTTTGCATTCTATGTCTGGCACTTAGTAGCCTTGAGCAACTTACTCACCCTTTCTAGACCTCATGTTACCTACCTGTCAAATGAGGATAAAATAACACCTCCATTATAGGGCTATTAGGATGTTTCATAAGGTAACCCATTTAAGATTTTCATCACACTGCCTGAATAATATAAGATTTTAATAACTGTTAGTTGCTTTTGAATAATCTGTACAGTGTTCAGGGAAGGGCAACCAGGATACTAAGGAGATGGGAATCATGCCTTAAAGATAAGAGATTTTTTTTTTTTTTAATAGAGTTGCTTAGACTTGAGGTAAGACATAAGAGGAAGAGACCATGTCCCTTAAATATTTTAGGGGTTATTCTATACAGGGGAATTAAAGTTATTCTTTTTGAACAGCTTACTCACCGCTCAACACCTTCAAGAAGTCTTGGCTAACCATGGAATCAAATCCAGGAAGTCATTTGTGATCCTTTGTAATCCGGCCCTTGCAACAGTTGCCTACTTTTGTTCAAATGACTTTCCTTCATGAGCTCTGTGCATGAGTCAAATGGAGCTATTTTTTTATATCACCTGTTATTTCTTCTTTTTGCATCTTTAGTCATCCCATTTTCTCTTCACCCTGACCTTTCCACTTATCAAAAATCTCATCCCCCTTCCAAGCCTCTGGACAATGTAGCCAGAAGTATTCGAGCATCGCTGATCTCCCACAGCATTCATGCTTCTATGACTCCTAAATCTTCACACCTTTGCATATTTTAGTTCCAAGCACCTCCTGCCAGTTGTGAGTGAGAAGAGGATAGTCTCTGGTTCTAGGTCCTCCATCTCTGGCTCCCCAGCTTTACCTGGCACGGTCCCTGGACAACCATGGAACTTCTAGGAGTTGTTGTTAGAAATGCATTCCTCCTCTGTGTTCCCCTTACAGACTTTGACCTAGAGACTTCCTGAACTGCTCCAGCTGTGGCCATCCTCTGTAAAAGGCAAGCAGTGAAATCCACTGTTGAATTTGGCATGGCCTCAAATCACTGGACTCTTGTCTTATCCTTCACAGTCACTCTGTGTTGTTCTTGAGACCACTCTTGAATCTGAGCTGCAAGCTCTGCCCAAATATTTCTCTACTCTGTCATCTGGTAAAAGCTAGAAAGAGATGTATACAAATCTCATGAGTACCCACACATCCCTTCTTCTCCCCAAAGGTCTAGACCAGAATTACTTGTGAGCAAGTTTCTTTTTAATATTTTTTTAAAGATTTTATTTATTTATTTATTTATTTATTTATTTATTTATTTATTTATTTGACAGAGAGAAACACAGCCAGAGAGGGAACACAAGCAGGGGGAATGAGAGAGGGAGAAGCAGGCCTCCCGCCGGGCAGGGAGCCCGATGTGGGGCTGGATCCCCGGACTCCAGGTTCATGACCTGAGCCAAAGGCAGTCGCTCAACCAACTGAGCCACCCAGGCGCCCCTGTGAGTAGATTTCTTATGCCTGTGTCTTTGGGTCTGTCTTAATGCTCAGCCCCTCAGAAACTGCACAAAAGGTAAATGAAGCAAAAGAAGGAAGAAGTAAATGTGGAATCATTTTCTGTTCTTCAGGAAAGCTGTAACCCCCCAAAAGAAGATCTTTGTGTCCTTTACCAACTCCCTCAATACACATTCATATATAAACCCTCCATTATGAGGGACAGTTTAATTTGAAGGTCTGTTCTACCATAGGATTACTATAATTATTAAAGAGATAATTAACATAAAATAGTCTTCACAGTGATCCCAAGAAGAAATTCAAGTAATGTTAATTCTCTTCCTTATGTTGTATTAGTAGACACTAAATGTCTCTTAAATAAATGAGCTAGTGACTAAAAATTAACTAGAGCCAACATCTAGCTGTTATGTAAAGACAGATTCAGTTCAATACTGAGAAATCTTCTAAAAACAAGCAAAAATCTTCCCACCAGATGAATGGGCTATTCTGTACTAAGAAAGTAGCCATTGGAGGTACTCAGGAAGAGGTTAACCAACACTTTGTCAGCAATGCTGTAGCAGAAAACAATTCTGGCGGAAGCAATAATTGGCCTGCTGTTCCATTTCTGAAATCTTTGGATTTGGATAATAAAATACGCCAAGATCACTTAGGGACAAAACTCATCCAGCAGGGTGAGGGATCCCTGAAACCATGTATTTTGCCCTTTACATGTACCAATTTTGAATTACTGTTTTTCCTAAAACTTTAAATCCATCCAAAGTAATCAACCTACTATATTCTAAAAGTTGATTGTAGTTTCTGCTGTTGTGCCTTTTCCACTATTTTATATTTCTTCCCTTTTCTTTTTACCAGTCTTAATCATACTTTATTAAAGATCCAGCTAAAATTCAATCTCTTCTGTGAAGTCTTCTCAAATTGTACATCATGAAGCTACCCATTGCACTCACAAGGCCTACCGCATATTATCTTCAAAATACATCCATGATTTGACCATTTCTCACCACGTCCTTTGCTAGCTGTGGTCCAAGCTGCCACTATGGTCTTCTCCCTGGATCACTGCCGTACTTCCACATAGCCCCTGTTATTTCACTCTCTGCCTCCCAGAAGTCTATCTCAACACAACTGGATCAACCTTTTCAGAACCTAAGAAAGTCATGACATTCTTTTTCTTGCTTAAACTTTTCAATGGTTTGCCACTGCATGCAGAACAAAAGTCAGTCTTATAGTTGCTTACAGGTTCCTTTGTAATCTGGCTTCCAGTTTCATGTTGTACCTCTTGTCGTGTTGCTCCCCCCAGCTCCATCCATCTTACTAGTCTCCTTTCAGAATCTCCCTTAAGTCTTCTCACTGGCAGTCCTTTCTACCTGGAATGCTATCTGCCACATCTACATGGCCAGCATGCCCACTATTCACAAGTCCTTGCTTGTCACCTTCTAAATGAGGCCTACGCTGACCACTACCCTCTCCCAGAATTTAAAATCTCAATCCAAAAGAAGCTGGAGTATATACATACAATGGAATATTAGCCATCAGAAATGAAATCTTACCATTTGCAATGACATGGATGAAACTAGAAGGTATTATGCTAAGTGAAATAAGTCTATCAGAGAAAGACAATTATAATATGATCTCACTGATATGAGAAATTTAAGAAATAAAACAAAGGATCATGGGTGAGGGAAAAATAAAATAAGATGAAATCAGAATGGGAGACAAACCATAAGAAACTCCTAATCATAGGAAATAAACAAGGCTGCTGGAGGGGAAGTAGATAGGGGGATGAGGTAGGTGGATGATGGGCCTTAAGGAGGGCACTTGATGGAAAGAGCACTGGGTGTTATATGCAACTAATGAATACACGAAATTCTACCCCTGAAACAAATAATACACTATAAGTTAATTAATTGAATTTAAATAAAATAAAATTTCAAAAATAAATAAGTAAAATCTCAATCTAGCCCTTCCCTCCTGATACTTTCTTCATAGATTTCACCACCTCATAATTATTAAATGATTAGCTTATTTTTATTATGTAATTTAGATATTAAATTTATTAACTTTTTATATTTCGAAGTCTACTTTTTCCAAGTAGCTTAGAAGATCCTAAAAACCTAGAATCTCTCTTATTAATCTGTTAACATACATCATTGTGTCTTAGACCTAGTAGAATTTCAGTAAGATTTATTGCTAAAACTGTCCCATGTGAATTAAACAGCTATTTAGGGCACCTCATTTGTGTAAGACTTATTCTTTCAGACTTTGGTAGGCAAGCAATGTTGTCCTAGTAACTCAGCATTTATTAAGCACCAATTGTTAAAGTGTTCTGTCGGGCTCTGAAATAGAATGTTATTTATTTTTTACTTTACTTTTTAAAAATATTTATTTACATATTTTAAGAGAGAAAACAGAGGGAGAGACAGAGGGAGAAAATCTCAAGCAGACTCCCTGTTCCCAGAGCTTGATGCAGGACTTGATCTTATGACCTGAGCTGAAATCAAGAGTCAGATACTTAACCAACTGAGCCACTCAGGCACCACAATAGAACTGCAGATAGTCTCATCTTTCAGTAACAAAAAAAAAAAAAAAAAAGAAGATTTGGGTCAATCATTTGGATCATCTAGGGCTCTATATTTCTCTTTGTCAAAATTACTTGGAACAGTATGGAAGCATTACCTAGATAATTTAAGAAAAGGTATCTGTGAGGAAGGTTGCATATTTACCAAATGTTAATTCTGGAATATTGCGCTTTCATTGCTACTAAAATCTTAAATCAAATTCTTTTCCCTAGAGAATACGATTGAGACCTTATTTAAGAAGTGCTGCTTTGAGGAGGGGCAAGATGGCTGAAAAGTAAGTGTCCCCATTTCAAGGGGTCCCCTGAAGTGAGCTAACTACCTGCAGGAATACTGTGAGCACCCATGGAATCAGCCTGGAATGTAGTATCACACACCTCTGGGTCCCTAAGGGGGAGGAAGAGCATCAGCAAAGAGGTGAAGTGGGGTGGGAATGCTCTGGGGGTGGGAGCCCACAGAAGTGACCCATGGGAAAGCAATACCCCAGGACGAAAGTGCTCTGTGCTTGGGGAGCAGCACCAAATTGCAGTCTGATTAAAAGCAGGCAAAAGCAGAGGGCTCTAAGAGGCAACCGGGGAAAGCTGACCTCCGTTGGCAGGGATATAAAGCTGTGGCTCTGGGCCAGGGATAGAAAGCGCT
>PITA01031212.1:0-15618 GCA_004023965.1 Spilogale gracilis
AAAATGCTTGATTTTGTTCCCTGGAGTGAGGGGCACTCTGGTTGACTGCCCCCACCTGCATTAGCCAAACTGCAGTTCTGAGACCCTAAAGAAATGCTTTTGGTTTTTATTGGCTCAGCCCTTTTTGGCTGACAGTGTTTTTCCTGTGTTGCAGCAGGAGGGGAAGTGAGGGGAGGTGCAGGGGCTGCAACCAAGTACTGCTGAGGGTTTGGACACCGGATCTGAGGGGGAATAATGCTGCTGGCTGTTCTCCTGCTGTGAGAGGGGGCTTTTAAAATACAACCCCAGTGCCCTGACTGCACCCTAAGAGATTCTGATTTAATTGATCTGGGTCAAGTGCAGGCATTAGTATTTTTTTAAAAGCTCCTGCACAACTCTCAAGAGCCACTGATAGCCAAGTGACAAAGAGCAGATAGACTTACAGTGAGTTGTTATTCGTCTTTCTTAGTGTGCTCAGGAAGGTGGACCAGAATCACCTACCCCGGAAGTCCGCAGTTTTAACCATCGCACGTGATGATTCTTGCACCCACAGAAATTTGAGGATTAAAATTCTCAGAATTTTAATTTTTCATTCTCAGAATTGGTGATTAGGGCGTTCGTGCCTAGGACGACCACTCATAAGATGGCCAGTCCTGGGTGACCCGTTTTTCTAGTTCACCCAGGACTGAAGGCTTCCTGGGAACTTTCAGTGCCAAACACAGGAAGGGAGGGCACCTAGTGGGTCCTCAGTTTAGGACGCGGCTGGTTTGAGTAATGTTATCTCTCTCTGCAGAGACTAACTGGCTGTCCCATATGGCCCCAAAGTTAAATGATGGTACTCCTGAGAGCAAGTAGCCTGCGGTTTCTTTCTAATTGCTGTCAAGGCAGTCGGCATCTCGGGGACCGTTGCACTCGCCCTGGGTTCCTCCCTCAAAGAGCCCTTGTGAGAAGCAGTAGGTGCCTGACTAAAAAGAGCTGAGGGAAGAAGCAATGTAATAAGAAGAGAAGTATTCGCAAATGTGATATCTTTGAAAGCCTCGTCCACGTACAGGAATCCAGAGCCAGTGTACTTCCCGTGCAAAGAGCGTGTCTGTGATAGGCGTAAATGAGAAGTATATAAAATAAGTCAGGCCAGAGGCCCGCTCCGGCTGAACCAGGGGTCCCTGAAGGAAGGACGGTGTTCAGTGCCAGGGGCCCACTTTGGCTGAACCAGGGGTCCCGCCCAAGGAAGGACGGTGTCGGGCGAGAAAGCCCCAAAGATTCAGGCATCTCTGCCTTGCTGGCTTTCAATGTCTTTATTTAGAGGCAACAAGTTTCACATCATCATAAAGGAAATTTTTTTTTACAGAGAATGATTTTTGACTACACAGTGTCTTTGTTAGAAAAACACAGTGCTTTTGTGAAACATAGTGCTGTAATCAGTGAAACATGTTTTTGCAGGTGCGCATATCTACACTTTAGAGTTAACTCTTTTAACAGAACCAAGGACATGTTAATCGGTAAGGTTTTTACAATTTTTTACATTTGGCGCCTAGACACTAAAGGGTAGACTAATGATATGGTGTTGTTTTGTTTTGGTTTTGTTTTGGTTTGATTTTTTTTTTACTTTAAATTTATTTTATTTTTTTCAGTGCTCCAAGATTCATTGCCCATGCCCCACACCCAGTGCTCCATGCAATAGGTGCCCTCAGTACCCACCACCAGGCTCTCCCATCCCCTCATCCCCTCCCTCCAAGTCCCTCAGTTTGTTTCTGTGTCCAAAGTCTCTCATGTTTCGTTTCTATCCCTGAATTACCCTATTTCCCATTTACTTTCCTTCTCCCACTGTCTTCTATATTACACCTTATGCACCACAAGTAAGTGAAACCATGTGATACTTGACTTTCTCTACTTGGCTTATTTCACTCATCATAATCTCTTCCAGTCCAGTCCATGTTGCTACAAAAGTTGGATATTCATCCTTTCTGATGGAGGTGTAGTATTCCATTGTATATATGTACCACATCTTCTCTATCCATTCATCTGTTGAAGGGCACCTTGGCTCTTTCCACAGTTTGGCGATTGTGGCCATTGCTGCAATGAACATTGGGGTACATATGGTCCTTCTTTTCACTACATCTGTATCCTTGGGGTAAATGCCCAGTAGTGCAATTGCAGGATCATAGGGTAGTTCTATTTTTAATTTTTTAAGGAATCTCCACACTGTTTTCCAAAGTGGCTGCACCAACTTGCATTCCTACCAACAGTGTAAGAGGGTTCCCCTTTCTCCACAGCCTCTCCAACACTTGTTGTTTCCTGACTTGTTAATTTTGGCCATTCTGACTGGTGTAAGGTGGTATCTCAGTGTGGTTTTGATTTGAATTTCCCTGATAGCTAGTGACACAGAACATTTTTTCATGTGTCTGTTAGCCAGTTGTATATCATATATGGAGAAGTGCCTCTTCATGTCTCTTGCCCATTTTTTGATGTGTTCATCTTCTTTTTGGATGTTGAGTTTGAGTACTTCTTTATAGATCTTGGATATCAGCCCTTTGTAGTGTCGTTTGCAAATATCCTCTCCCATTCCGTGGGTTGCCTCTTTGTTTTGTTGAGTGTTTCCTTTGCTGTACAAAAGCTTTTTATTTTGATGAAGTCCCAGAAGTTCATTTTCGCTTTTGTCTCCTTTGCCTTTGGAGACGTGTCTTGAAAGAAGTTGCTGTGGCCGATGTCAAAGAGGTTACTGCCTATGTTCTTTTCTAGGATTTTGATGGATTCCTGCCTCAACGTTGAGGTCTTTCATCCATTTTGAGTTTGTCTTTGTGTGTGGTGTAAGAGAATGGTCTAGTTTCATTCTTCTATATGTAGCTGTCCAATTTTCCCAGCACCATTTATTGAAGAGACTGTCTTTTTTTCCACTGGATATTTTTTCCTGTTTGTCAAAGATGATTTGAACATAGATTTGTGGGTCCATATCTGGACTCTCTACTCTGTTCCACTGGTGTATTTGTCTGTTTTTGTGCCATTACCATGCTGTCTTGATAATCACAGCTTTGTAATAAAGCCTGAAGTCAGGTAACGAGATGCCCCCAGCTTTGTTTTTCTTCTTCAGCAATTCCTTAGTGATTCAGGGTCTTTTTTGGTTCCATATGAATTTTAGGATTGTTTGTTCTAATGCTTTGAAGAGTGTTGGTGGAATTTTGATCAGAGTGGCATTGAAAGTATAGATTGATCTGGGCAGTAGGGACATTTTAACAATGTTGATTCTTCGATATGGTGTTTTTTAAGCAGGTCTTACAGATAAGAAAGCAATTGAAAAGTTTAGGTGAGTTATATATAAAGTTTTAGCTACATTATTAATACAATGACCAAAAGTTAGTCTGGCATCAAGAAGAAAGATAACTTATTTTGCAAAGGTAGAAGCGCTTGCTTAAGCCTCTTTTCTATGACTGGGTGCAGAACTCTTTATTTATGGATCCTTTGTGTGCATGGCAATGTTCTTGTTAGCACCATTTTATTCCTTATATTAAGACCTTTAACCATTCAAGAGCCTTGACAATCTCCTCCACAGAGCTGTCGGAGATTTAAAGGGAAAGTACAAGAAGTACACTCTTAAGGACTGTAAGGGAGTCTTGGATTGGCCTAGAGAATCCTGAGGCCCTGTCAAGAGTAATGTTTTTAGGATAAAGACCAATCAGCAGAAAGAGGAGATGCCAGATTTGCACATCAGCAGGAGCAAGGCTCAGAGCACCTTTTCCTCGCTGTGACCATGTCAAGCCTAGTGGGGTTATTTTCCGGCGGCAGGAGCTGTGCTTCTACTGCTATCTTCCCCATGGTGACTCCGTCAGCTTGTGAGACCCAGGCCATTCCCAACAAGTCAGGTCTGCCTAAGTCAAGCCTTGTGAATGCATTTCGCATGGTGATTCAGGATGCTTCAGCACGAGGCACCCACAGCCCCAGATGGGCCGACTGGAGCCAAGGGACTCAGAGCTGCCCCCTTGCCTCTCATCCACAGATGGTGGCAAGAACATGTTTGATCAGCTCGTACAGTTGTGCTAATGTCAGAAAGGGGAGCTTCGGAGAATTACTGAGATCTTGGCTAGAGGATGTCGGAGTCGCTGGCAAGCCTGCATTTGACAGGAGGAGGACCGGAGAGGCCCGGAGATGGGAGGAGTCACTTGCGGGTGACAGAGTCCGGGTTTCCAAGGCCCTGCTCTCCTTCCTGCACTGAGTATAAGGGTGGCCCAGGCAAAGGCAGACATCCTCAGCCCAGTCAGCTGGCCTCAGGTGCACTCACACGTGGAGCCGGGAATCTAGTAAATGCAAACCATTTTTTCCAAAATGTGAAAGAGAATTCATGGGTAGTGAATGTTCAAAAGACTGATGCAAAGACAAGGTGAGGGCAGGTCTCGCACACCCTCACTGGCAGCAGGAGCCGAGCCCCCGGGTCTGGAAGAGGAGGCCAGGGGTGGGTGTGGCCTGGAGCGATGGAGGCAGAAGGAACGGACTAGTAGAGTTAGGCCTCAGAAGGGAGGCTTCCAGCGCCTGGCACAGGGGATGGAGGAAGGGGGAACGAAGTGGTCTTCAAGAGGAAGAGCGAGCTGGGGGTTGCTTTGAGAACGGTGAATACCACTGACAGGGTTAAAAATGCATGCTCTACCTTAGTGGTGCTGCTCACCTCTGAGTCTGGTTTTCCCTAACCCCGTGCAGCGAGCACCGAGAGAGAAATTGTTAATCCCATTTTGCGGATCCGAACACTAAGCTGTAGAGACGTGAACCAATTTGCCCACAGGGACACAGCTGGTTGGTGGCAGAGACAAGTGTCAGACCTGGTTCTGCTGACTCCCCAGCATCACCAGACGCCTGGCCTTTGACAGAGGACACTGGTGGCCTCGGCAGACGTGAGGTCCCCTCTGCTGTGACGCTGGCAAAACATCAATCCTCACCCTGAGTTGACAGTTACCCCTAACGCCACCGTGACTCTCAGAAAGCCAGACCGGGGGTGGCAGGCAAGCCAACAGAGGCGCGTGCACAATGTGTTAAGGGTGACTACCGAGGGTCTTCTGCTCTCGAAGGATGGTTGATACTGTGTTCCAGGTGTGTTCTCTGGGATAGCATTCCCTCCACTCTTCGCCAGCAACTCGAGGCTGCTTCTCTTTACCTAGTTCCCCATGTGTCCTCTTCCTGTGTCCTTGAGACTTCTCTACCACGCACAGATGGATGATTTGCCACCAACACTTGAGTTGCAAATATCACAGAGGCTATATTAGAAGCCCGGTGTCTGTGGCTGTCGCAACCGCAACAGTGAAGGAGCGTGCCAAAGCAGGGACTTGCTTCTTCAACCGCCTCAGGGCACTTTGCACAAATTCTCCCGCACTCCTCCTACCATAATTCTCTATCGTTCAACTCACTGTCTTCTTAACTTTTGGTCGAGCACCTTTTACATAGTAGATGCTCAGTAAATATTGAATGGATGCATGCATGCATACATGAACAAGTGAATAGATCAGAGCCTTCAGCCTGCCTAGGGATAACTTCACCAGCAAATGATTGCTTTTTTATGGATTTATCCAGACTGAGTTAGGCAACACTAAATTAATGTTTTCTTCAAGGAGCGGTCTCTGAGCATTTCCGTTTGGGGAAAAAAAAAAGGGATTTCGTGAGATTCATTTTTAATCCTTTGGCAGAAGCATTTCAGTAAGGAATTATAACTCATTCTATGTTAAGGGATGGATGCCTCAGTTCCAGGAATTTAGAAACACAGAAATGGGACGCCTGGGTGGCTCAGTTGGTTAAGCCACTGCCTTCGGCTCAGGTCATGATCCTGGAAACACAGGATCGAGTCCCACATCGGGCAGCCTGCTCGGTAGGAAGCCTGCTTCTCCCTCTCTCACTCCACCTGCTTGTGTTCCCTCTCTAGCTGTGTTTCTCTCTGTCAAATAAATAAAATCTTTAAAAAAAAAAAAAAAAAGAAAAAAGAAACACAGTAACATCAGAGCAAAGAAAGCAACTCAGAGGAATGGGGTTTGCTTCAGAGGAGTGACTCACACCGCTAAATTCAGAGAGCTGAGTGACTGAGAAGAAATGTGGGAATCAAAAGATGCTGAGCTCAAGAAGGTCTGGAGAAAGAACGTCATGGAGCAGGGATCAGGGCAAGATGGCACTCAGAAATGAGGATCACCTCAGCAAACCAGCTGGCTCATGGATAGAGGCAAGGATGTGCCTCCCTTTCAAGGAGGGCACTTTCATGGAGGCTCCGAAGAGCAGGAGCAAAATAGGACTCCTCTTCTTGGGGCAACGACCAGTGGTGACCCTCTTCCAGAGAGGAACAGCTCAAGCTCATGAACTTGTGGAGAGGCTCTTGAAAAAGCATGGAGAGTGCAATCACAGTGGAACCATGATCAAACCCAAGCCCGTGGGATTCCTTTGAAATCCTTCACAGGCTGTTATGACACCTCTTATGATACAAGGGCCCCCAAATCCTGGAGAAGCAAGTCTGGTTCTATTTATTGCAGTGAGAACAAGTTTATACTCAGGAAAATGTGAGAGGCACCCTTTCAAGCATTCTTCACTGTGTCCCCTTGACTATATGTTGTTTTTGATCCAAAGTAAGTACAATAAATAAATTAGGGGAAAAAATTTAAATAGAAACAATGATTAAAACATGCATAGGGCTTACTGTGTGCCAGGAAGTATCCAACCATTTTGGATTCCTTACTATATTATCTCTGTTTATGCTTGACTCTATGAGACAGGAATTGCTTTTCTCCTCATAGATACAACTGGGGCATGGGAGGCACAGAGTGGTTAAGTAACTTGCCCAAGGCTGCACAGCTAGTAAGTTAAAATAGCTTCCTCTGCCACTGACAAGAGGCAGAAAAAAAATTGATTGAGCTAGCACCTTTCCCCTGGGGAATGAAAAGTTTGAGAAACCAGAGAGGTCTCTTGAATCGTAATATTAATTTGTCTAGAAGAAATCCAACACTGTTGCAAAAGGAAATTTTTAAAATGCAGAAACAACTTACACAATGTGTTCCTCCACCTTTCCTCCAGTGTGTTTCTGTGCTCATCACCACCCCCACCTCCCCCAAAAAACAGCCATTGGGTCAGGCTTTAAGGCCTGTTCGGTGCTTTTCTCTGCCACCCTGTGGGACACAGGGATCAGGATTTGCCTTCTGCTCGGCTCAAAGGACAGACACCGGCTCGGTAAAACCGAGGCTTTCTACGTTGCCGTCAGTCCTCCTGGTGAATTAGCGAAGCCCATCACTTAATAATTATCTAGACAAAAGAAGATGGGCTTTGACCAAGTGGAGGAGGAATTGAACATTTATTTTGGTTTATTTTACAGCTGGTATTCCTGACTCCAGAAGGAGTACGGTACTATGTTCTTTTCAGATATAAAGCAAAATAGGAAAAACAAAAACCCAGTCCAGCAAGACAGCTTATCTCTACCAATCCGCCAAAATGGAAACACGAAGATATTACAATGTACTAAATGGGTGTTAAATCAGAGCTGGGATGGGAAATGCCAGCCTTCATTCTGCTCTCTAGGATGGCTCTGGAAGGTCATGTTCATTGTCACTGAAAATGCCTGCAGAGAATGATATGAAAAGTCATTGTCTATTCCTTTTTTTTCCTCCTGCTATTTTTAGCTCTTGTTAGGGAGATCAATTTTAGTTAACTGCAGAGGAGGGCTTAAAACGGTGCCCAAGTTTCAAGTTGCTGTACATCTGCTATATTTAGCCTTTTTTTTTTTTTCCAAATTCTTTTTCATCAAAACATGCCATAGTCAAACCAGTTTTGCTGGTTTGCTACCTAGTGCACACCGTTTCCTCCGTATGGAAGATATATTTCATTAATTCCTGTTACTTACAAGGAAAAAACAGTTTCTATTCCAGGCTCATTGATTCAAAGGTAGAGAAAATTCCATATTTTAAATATAGATGAACACCTAAATTTTGGGCACATGTGGTATGACTACTATATAAGCTTCAACAACTGCTATTTTCTGATCACAAATATGAAAAGCAAATAAAACAGTCAGGCTCCAGCGTTCCCACTCACACCGTCTCTTCCGTCTTTCCCCACCCGAGGCATGCAGAATTGTGATTCTGGACCACATGCTCGGAATTTTCCATCTTCTTTCGAGGAATTTTCCATCTTCTTTCGAGGAATTTTCCATCTTCTTTCGAAGAATTTTCCTTAGAGGGGATCTGGATGGCTCAGTTGGTTAAATGTCTGATTCCTGATCTCAGCTTAGGTCTTCATCTCAAGGTCATGAGTTCAAGCCCCGAGTTGGGCTCTACCCTGGTCATGGAGCATCCTTAAAAACAAAAACAAGCAAAAGCCTATGATTTAAGAATTTTCCCTGGGGGGGGGGGTGTCTGAAAAGCTTTTCTTCCCAGCACATACTCCACAGTTATTTTTAATCACTGTTGGGTAACAATATAAAATACTTCTTTCTCTTCTTTCGCAGGTAAAATATGCACATGGTATCATGATAGAAAAGACCCATGACCATCTCCAGAGCTATGCCCTTAGCCAGGCCCCTAATATCAGAAAAGCTCAAACAGGATGGTCATTTCCAGAAAGGAAAACCTCACAGCTCTCTGACCAAGCAGCTCTTTCCCTCCTTATGTTGCTACTTTTCTGTCACCTCTGTGAATGAGCCCCAACTCACAGGCTTCAGAAAGCCCCTTTTCTCACTCTCCCTTTATCTTCCCATCTCTGCTCATAGATACAACTGGGGCATGGGAGGCACAGAGTGGTTAAGTAACTTGCCCAAGGCTGCACAGCTAGTAAGTTAAAATAGCTTCCTCTGCCACTGACAAGAGGCAGAAAAAAAATTGATTGAGGTAGTACCTTTCCCCTGGGGAGTGAAAAGTTTGAGAAACCAGAGAGGTCTCTTGAATCGTAATATTAATTTGTCTAATTTGCATGGCTTTCCCTTGGTCCGTACCTTCCCTGAAGGGTTCCAATTCCTTGTCTCAGCCATGAATTCACATCCCTAGTCAATTGTCCTCATGAAATACTTTAGGTCCTAAATGACTCAAGAGGGAATGAAGATCCATGGTCCCCCTCATCCCATTTTAGAAGGGAACCCCCAAAAGATAAACCCTCAAAAGATAACGTTTCCTTTATTAAAATAGAACACATCTTCTAACAAAATGGTAGAAGCATTTTCTTTTCCTCCATCCTCTCTTCTGTGCCCCCATCTGTCCCTCTCCTCCCACCCCAGTTTACCAAGGACCCTTTCTGTCTTCCTACTTTAATGTGCGTTGGGACTGAGGTTGGGGTGTAAGGAGGAAGAACCCCCATCATGTATGTGGATAATAGTTTCCTGACATGAGCTTGTGCTAGATCCACTGAGGCAGAGAAGCCCGTGTGCCGCCCTGATGTCTTGCTTGCACCATACCCACCATAAGGCTAAATGGCAGAAGCAATATGGTGGTCATGCTTTGGCCTCAGCATACTTCAAATGCAGTCCTAGCTCCACTTGTCTGAGGTGACTGCAGACCTTTTTTTTTTTTTTTTTTAATGGAGCTTTTGACAATTTGCAAGGTCATCATGAAGATGGAATACTGAGTACGCATGAGGCACCCAGCCCAGTGCCCAGCACATAGGAACTACCAGATCCATGGCGGGGACAATGATCATTCTGCTCTGAGCAGTATAGTTTAGCAGGACTCCCAATGAGAAATCCTGTGCCAGTATATGAATGAAGGGATGAAAAGCACTTGAAGTGATGTCTGCCAGCCAGCGAGAATAACATGCCTGTCCTTTGTGGTAGTGGTGGTTATTTAACTGGGCTGGTTCTCTGAACTGTGCATGGGCTTGGGGTGGTCTGTGCTTTGCTTTATATTCTTTACCTCCCAAGCGGAGAGGGCATTCTTGGAAGAAGTAGCTGCTGCACGACAGACAAGGGACACAGTTGCCATTCAGTGCCACTCTCAAAACCACATACAGCACTTTTCTCTGGGGTCAGTCAAAATGAAACATGAGCTCTTGGAACCATAAAGGTATGGGAGAGAAGGAATGTGCCAAGGACTTCTCTCTCTGGAAAGTTTCTTCCTCCCTGGAATATTGGTTTTAATGGAGACTCTACTTTCCACTTCTGCTTAGAAAATTAGATCTTTCTCTGCTCCCAGATTGAGCTTGGGAATAGGCACTTTGACTGTACAAGTCTCCAGTAAGCCCCTCTGCCGGGCGGCAGCTCCTCTTCCCTTTTGTAGCTGTCCAGGAGGTTCCAACATAAAGAAATACTTCTCTTTTATATAGCAAATACTTGCTTTACGATGACTAAAACTCAGGATGAGAGTTTGAATCCAGACACCACCTTTTATTAGCTGTGTGACCTGGAGACACTTTCTTAACCCCTCTGTACCTCCTCAACAGTAAAACCAGATTGTTGCAGGTATCAAATGAGATAACGTGTACGAACCTCTATGTCCAACACAGGGTGTGTTACCTATTTTTGGTCACTTGATTTTTAAACCATATCTTAGTCTTTGATTAAAATGTAGAGGTGCCTACGTGAAGCTCTCAGCTCAGTGTTTCTCAGTGCAAAGGCTGTGATATTTTGGACCTGACAGTCCTACACATTGCAGTCCAATTAGCATCTTAGGGTATCACCTGCTAAATGCCAGTATCCACACGCAACCCAGTCCCTGTGAAAACCAAAAGAAAATTTTTTTAAAAAATCCTTATTGCATTTCTAGATACCACTGGGAGCTTAGCGCCCTCATTTGAGCTCCCCACTAATTACACTTCTGCACTATCACGTGGTTCTCAAATGTGAGAAAGATGTAGAGGCAGTCTTTGAAGAGGTCAGAGGAGTGAGAGAGGAGAGCAGTCCAGAGAAGTGTCACCACCCCGCCCCAACTCCTTCCTGATGCACGAAAACACTTTCTTTCCTTCCCTTTGAAATAATAGGGAAAGACAAGCTTGCTGGTAGATAACTTAGAAATTATGTTAAGTCAGGTATGGGGGAAGTGGTACAGATTTTGGACTCTTCCTGATGTTTTCCTGTGTGACCCCTCCTTTTCTTGGGGAGTACTTTAAGCCCCAAAGCAAACCAGCATTAGCCCTTTCAGGATTGAGAGAGCCTTAAAAGACATGGTGACTTCAGACACCAGCCAGGGTCTGGGAGGAATAAAGGAAGTGCAAGTCACCACAGCCCTGTTTCTGCCGTGGGCTCTCCTGCGCCTCACCCCAGCCCCCTCACACCCCCTGCTGACCTCACCCCCCAACCTCATCCCAGTCCTTTGAGAGCCACCTCAGGGCTCAGGCCCGGGTGCCTCTGCCTCTGCTGTTGACAAGGGAGTCGTAGATCGGGGCTTGGCAGCCTTGCTCACCTTCCCCATGCTGCCAAATTGAAGTCCTAAACCTAATACATGAAAGGAAAGGAAGTTTAAGTGTGAGCCCCTTTCTAGCACATTTCCGATGATGCACGCTCTTCCCTCAGGCCCTGTTTGCAATCCTATGAATAGGCAGCATGCTCAGTAAAACTAACACCTAGAAATTCCGTGGTTTTGTTCCATAGATCAGGACGGATGCTCCCTAGTTCTTCTTGAAAACAGCACATTTACAATTAAAGTACCAGGGAAGGGGATTTGTAGGGCCTGTGAGAAGCTTGAAATCACTTCAATATCAGAATTGCCCTTCCTCATCTTATTCAAATATAAAGAGCCCTTAATTCAAATCGAGTTTAATGTGTGGCACACAACCCAGCACGGTTCTGTGTTCAAGGGTCCTGTTGGGAATGGGCTTCACACTTGCAGAGATAAGCTGTCATCCACCCTTAAAATTCAGTGTGTTTTAACAAAAGAGGCCTTCTTTTTCCCTGTTCAATTCAGAACTCATTGAGGGTTAGGATAAGACTAACAGAGGAGATGAATCTGCCAGTTCTGTTTCTCAGGCCGCACTGAAGCCCAGACTGTGGCTGAGCTGAGCACCAGCCAGGGCTTCCCAGTGCTGAAACCTGGAGCCCCCCCCCACCCCCCGCCCGCAGACAGAGCCCCACCCGGGCAGGGTCTCCTGCACTGTCCTCAGCACATGGCCAAGAGCAGAGCAGGGCCCTTTGCAGGCAGGGATGGCCCGAAGAGCAAAGTGGAGAGGGTGAGCTGAGCGCTTGCAGTCCTTTCCCCCAAAGCTGTCACTCTGCTTCTGCGGGAGAGGAGTAAGAGCGGCCACAGAGAGAGGTCCTGAGTGGCTTGCTCGTGGAGCTTCATCCATAAGGAAGGAAGGATGGAGACCGGTGTGGTACCCAGTCTAACGTAGCAGATGAGCAGAGAAAAGAGCATAAAGCACAAGACAATTCATTTCAATTCAATTGTCGTGGCTTAGCTTGTTTTTGAAGAAAGAGAACTTGTGTGACCCATGACATCAATTCCCACGTAAGAGACTATCCCAAAATGAAGGCCATGAAACAACAACAATTTTTTTTTTTTCTCACAGAACTTCTGTTTAAGCAGGGCTCGTGGGGGTGAGGGGGAAGGCAGCTCATCTCTGCTCCATGCAACATTGCTAAGGGCATCTCAGCAGGGGACCAGAAGTCAACTTTCAAGATGGTTTCCTCACACGGCTGCCATGTCGGTGTGGCTGTTAGCCAAAAGCTCAGACAGGTTATAGGTGAAGGACCCCAGTTCCTGTCCATGTGAGCCTCTTTGTGGGCTGCTTGCGCTTCCTGACAACATGGACAGAAGGTTCTAGAAATGAGCATCTTGACAGAGCAAGGTGGAAGTGCGTGTGTTTTTGCGACTTAACCCAGAATTCACACTGGTTTCTTCTGCCACAGTGTTAGTCACGGCAGTCAGAAAGGCCTGTCCAGATATGAGGGGAGGGAACACAGTGGGAACAGTCCTTCGTGAAGAACTGGCAAGGTTACTGAGGAGTAATCTTTCACCAGAAATACTATGACCGTCATGGTGAAACAGTCAATCCACTATGACCCTAAATTTCCTATTGAGAATTCACCTTCAATATGAGAGACAATAAAATTAAAGCCAGAACGAAACATAGAGAAAATTCTTTCCAAGAGTCTCTTACTCACCGTAAGAGATGTAAGTCAGGGGCGCCTGGGTGGCTCAGTTGGTTAAGAGACTGCCTTCGGCTCAGGTCATGATTCCGGAGACCCGGGATCGAGTCCCACATCGGGCTCCCTGCTCGGTGGGAAGCCTGCTTTTCCCTCTCTCACTCCCCCTGCTTGTGTTCCCTCTCTGGCTGTGTTTCTCTCTGTCAAATAAATAAAATCTTTAAAAAAAAAAAGATGTAAGTCAAATCACTCTATAATATATAGCCCTTTTCTTTTCATAATTGATTAGTGTTATCTTTGGAGAAGGTTCAGTGTCAAGGAGACCATGCCTAGAAAAATTACCAGTTGGCCAGAGAAAAAAACACAAGACGTTCCTCTTTAGCTAGAGAACAAATGTTCACTAAAATATAAATTTTGTGCCTTGAGGATGTATGAAAAGTAAAAATTAAACCCAGCTCCCTTTCAGGAGACCCCATGGGAGTCAGGACGGGCAGCTCCGGAGAGTGACTATGAGCACATTCCTTGAGGTCTGACAGGCCTGGGTTTGAATCCTCGCTCTGCCTTTTACTTCCTCTGTGATCTCAGTTTCCTCTGGCATCAACTAGACAGGATGTCACCCACAGTCCAGAACTGTCATCATCATCAAATATCCAACTGACGTGACGTACTTAGAGCCATGTCTGGCATTGAGTAAGGGTGCGATGTCACATCGCCACGACACCTCCAGTGTCCTCCTACTGCCAGTACTCTGAAAATAGGAGTCCTTACTTGGTTTGTAGCCTAGATGAACATCTAAAACTTACACATGTTAAACACTAAGAGAAAAATTCGTGTGTGAGTACATACCGGACATTCTACAAGCATGTCATAAACGGCCAAGGTTGGTGCCTTCCTTAAGTTGGTAATGTATTTATTGAGCATTTACTTGTGCGTGAAAGTTTAGCCATCCCAAAACCACTGTTTCAGGAGGTTGGAATATAAAATATCACCAGATGAAACAACTAATGTATAATGTAAAGGTGATATAATCAAACATTAGAAACAAATGATTCAGAAAAAGAAAGAGATCTCGTTTAAAAGCAACTGAAGATTTGGTCCCTTCTCATAGGAACACAAGCATGAAAAAGGTGGGAATGGAGGAAAAAGGAGAGGAACTTACTGATGGGGGGTGGGCAGTAGCAAAGAGAACGAGGGTCATTCCATCATGAGGGTTGGAATTTACGACACTCCCCTGTTCATTTGAACTGGGGCCTCTGCCCTTTTTGCTGTTTATAGCAGTGACTCCACTGAGTTGAAACTCGTTGGCATTATTACCCTGCTTAATTCTTTAACTGCTTTGTGATGTGACTGAATGAGTTCATCATATTGAAAATAGGAAATTATTTTCGGCAGCAGTAGCACTGACCACCATATCACCTCAAATAATCATGTCATGCATCTCAGGATGGCTTTCTTAAGTATCTGACAAATATTTCTTTATTTTGTAGCATCAATGTGGTTGTTATTCCCATTTTGCTGATGAGGAAAACTGAGGCCTAGAATGTTACATGTCTCTCAACATCACATCGCTAGTACATGATAAGGTGATGTCCCTAAATGTTGTTTTAGGAAGCTTATTCTGACAGGGAGGCTTCGTTCCTGTGGTGGGGAAACCAGCAGAGAGTCTGCAGGGTGGGAAAAGGTGAACTGTGAATGGGGGCATTACAAGGAGGAGGTGTAAGGGAGCCTATGGAGTAATATTTCAGAGCAGTATTGAATAATACTCCGGGACAGATTGACTACCGTGGATAGTTTCCAGGATGACCAAGTCTGTGGATTGGCACCTAGAAGATGGAACTTCCCAGAGAAATGTGATAGCTGGAAAGGAAACACAGATGGACAGGGAACATAACTAATCTGCTTTGACTATGGAATGTGGAGAAGAGTGGGCGATTTTTGTAGAGGTGTCCACAGAAGGCCAGATGTAGGTGTGAGTTCAGGCTGGGGACACAGCATCTCATAGGGACAGACATTAAGAACTCCTGATGCTCCAGAGACTCTTCAGAGAAGAATGGCAGCCATGAGAGGCTTAAAGCAAACCCTCACCTCGTGCCTGCTCAACTCTCCATCTTTTGAAAGCCTCTGGGACGGGGTTCTTTGTCTTGGAGCTGCAGCTCACACGAGGACCTGCCCAAGGAGGCACGCCAGTGATAGAAGGGCTTCCCTTGCCTTCCGTCTCAAGGGTTTTCTGATTAGGAATCAACCATCTCGGCTCTGCTGTCCTGTGTATAAATATAGCTTTGTAACATCTCCCTGCCCTTACCACATCTCATTATGCTGATTGTAGAGACACTGTGTATAATCACACTGATTATTTCAGAGAGAACTCAAGAAGGGGCCAACTCCTGGCCCGCAAGCCAAAGTGGCACCGTAATGGAGGAACCTCTGGGGGGTACTCAGACAGCGGTCACCCACACACGGCACCTTGTCCCCAGCCCTGCTCAGAACAGGGATGTGACCTCCCTCCCGAGAGCAGGAGGCAGCCTATGGACTCCTCCACTTCCTGAGACTTGCGGGAATCAGGACCAGGAAGGTTTGCCTACAGATGTGAGGATTGGGAGTGTGATGGGTGACCCTCCGCTTGTCCTTCC
>PITA01031213.1:0-15532 GCA_004023965.1 Spilogale gracilis
GGAGCAGACAGTGCAGAGCCAGAAGATGGAACCAAGGCAGGCCAGCAACGTTACGGAGCCAGGTCAGGAGAAGCCAAAGACACCTCAGTGTGGGCTGAGGGGGTGACCACAACGGCTCGCCAGGGGGACGCTGCAGGAAGTGGGAGCCGACTGGTTTCATTATATCATTGCATAACATATATTATTAAGTACTATTACATGTAAATTACCAGACGTTTCAGACAGCATATACAGGTGTGTTCTGAAATTCTGGATTCCTCTGGTATGTTCCTCACGCTACTTGGTGTACCCCTGTAAATGGAAGGGGAGTAGCAGGGATCATCGAGGGAGAAAACCACCAGTGCTGTGTGCGGCTGACATACCTCAGGTGCAGGAAATGTGTGTGGAATGAATGAATGACAGAAAGAATAAAATAAGGACATGAAATCTCCAGCCCCCGTCAGTGACTCTCTCAATGAGGTTCCCCCACCCTCGTCCACTGTACCCAGAAAGGCTCTGTCCGTACCCCCTGGAGGTTGAGTGGCTGCTGAAGGGGTACCTATTTCAGCCCAGGTGAGAAGAGAAATGGAAAACAGTCCCCGTGGTCCTCCCTTTCCTGAGGGAAGATGGCAAAAGTCTCGACCCAAGAACCTTCACCAGCAGATGCCTTAAGAATGCACCAAAGACTTCAGGCATTCTTCCTCATTCAGAGGGCGAATGGAGGCATTTACCTGACCCGCCTTCGGAAGCAGTGTGTGTTGGACATCGCCAGTGGCTATTCTCCTAGTCATCAACCGCAGTTCTGTGCCTGAACCCAAACACCCCAAGATGACCTAACTCAGCGGCCTCAGAATGTAGTCGCTTTTCTTCTCAGCAAATTTCTGTTTTGTCCATATGTTTTGTATCGGCTAGCAGTGGGTCTTGGAAAGCAATGATGTGCCAAAGTAACCTCCTGGCAGGGACAGGGAGGGGTCCAGGGCACTGAGTGATAGTGGCTGAGGTCTTGAAGGGGAAGCCAGGGTTCCAGGAAATTGCACAGAACATCCAAGAGGGACCGAGTCAGCTTAAGGATGATTGAGGGCTTGTAGCGCTTTGCAGCTGACCGGGGCTCAGAGCTGGAACATGAGACACCGGTGGGTAGGAAGGGACACTAAGCTGCCATAATTACCTTCCAAAGCCAGAGGGCATGTGTGCAGGGATCTGCCCTGGAAGTCCAGGCCGGCGACCTGAGTGTGACTGTGGTACAAGGCGCAAAGCCGAGGGCCAGACCCCTGTCTGAGCCCCCCAGGCTGAGGCTTACCTTTTGTGCCCTACGTTTATCAGCTCTCTGATTCTGGTGGTAAATCCGGCTGAAGTTGGAAACGATCACAGGGACCGGCAGGGCAATGACCAGGACGCCACTCAAGGAGCAGATGGAGCCAAAAATCTTCCCTGCAATTGTCTTGGGGACCATATCCCCGTATCTGAGAGAGAGGGAGAGGGAAACAAGTATGAGGAAGAGGGGTCACTGGGGAAACAAGCCAGGCTTCATTCATGCCACAATTCTTCCTACACCTGATGACTGCCCACCACTCACCTATCCATCCATCCATCCATCCATCCATCCATCCATCCATCCATCCCTTCATTCAACAGTTGTTCGAAGTGCCTACTTTGTGTCTACTCTGATCCTGGAGGGAACAAAACAGACAAGATCCCCGTGTTCCCAGGGGCAACCACCTGCAAGCGGAAGGCCACGAACAAATAAGGGAATGCATAAAAACACCGACTTCTCCTTATTTCTACAAAGAGGGGAGAGACAGGAGCTGTGCCAAGGAGGGGCGGCATGGCCAGGAACAGCCGCTCCGAGGAGCGGACATTTCTGCCGAGATCTAAAGGTAAAGGATCCGGCTACATAACACACTTGGGGAAGAGTGTACCAGGCAGAGGAAACAGAAAGGCAGAGGCCCTGAGGGAGGAGGGAGCAGCACAGGTGGCGCCGGTGGGGGCGCGGGGGCGGAGGGTAGCTACAAAAGAAGGCTGAAGCCACCCCATGGAGCGCGGACTTCATGCCAAGTGCAGCGAGCAGCCAGGGATGAGTAGTAGGAAGAAAAGCAGCGCAATCTCATTTATGTTCACACAAATAACAAATAATAAACCCGCCCTCTATTCACGCGGAGGCTTCCCATGCACCAAGCCCTTTTGCGCGCTTGCCTCCCACCAGCTGCACAGACCCTGTGGACTTCGTGTCCTCAGCCCCACTGTGCAGATGTGGGAAGTGAGGCTCCCAGGCAGGGGCACGGCCCACGTTGGGGGAGAGGCTGGGATTAAAACCCATGCCTCTTGCTTTCGCCTGTTTTCTACGAACCACACAGTCTCAGAAGGCAGCCGTAAGCTCCAGAACTCAGCCCCCTGAGCCATGAAGCCACTTGGGGACAGCACCCATTCCTCTCAGAGCTCCGAGGCTCTCTCCTAAGTGCTCCACATCCTGGTGGCTGTTCCCCGGGGGACCAGCTGGGCCTGGCTCCTGCTCATCCCCTGGGCGGGCAGGCCACAGCCTCCCTCCTCCAATCAATAAGGGGCTCTCCACAGTGGTTAAGCCTTTAGCCTCTTCTTTATTGAGATAAATTAAAGGCTTGATTAGGCAAAGAGCTGCGACGACTCTTTCGGGCAAAGCCGGAAACACCATCTCCCCCTCCCCCTGCCCTCTGTGAGTTTGGAGCAGAAGCAGGTGGGAGAAGGCCAGAAACTGCTAGCAGCGTGGAGACAGCAGAGCGAGGCTCAGACCCTTGTATCCTGAGGGGACCCACGGGTCCTGAGGACGCAGAGAGGAAGGGGGACGGGATAGAGCGGATCTTCTCGGGAGTGTGACGTCCTCCCCTCCTAGGCACCTTGGGCTCTGTAGGCCACCTGCCAGCCACTGACACATATTTGGTGAGTGAATGAGTGACCTCGTTTAAGCCTCTCGGTACCCTGTGAATTCGGCTCCTCTCTGCGAACGCTCTTCCTTCTCCTTCCTTGGCCCCTTGTCCTGGCTTCAAGCTCTCTCTGCCAAGCCACTGACGCTAAGGCCCGAGGCCGCTCTTTCTGAGAACCGGGACATCAGGCTCGCCCTCCGGCCATGCTGCTCAGCGGGGGCTTCCGGGGCTGTGGTCGGGACCGGGGTTCAAGCCCCACCCAGGTCACCATGGCATCACCACACAACCCTGGGGGAATGTGCCTTTGGGCCGCAGCCTCCTTGACTGTTAAGGGAAGACAACGAGGAACCAGGCCATGACCCTTTGGCGACAGGTACAGGTCTGTAATCATCCACACCATTACGTGGGCCCAGGCGTCCCGGAAACTGTGGTCTCTGGGGCCTGGAAACTCTAAAAACCCAGCTCCCACGTTCAACTAGTCCCGATGAGGAAGGAAAGGGGGTTGCCCCTAGAGGCGAACGATGTTAGCTGGGGATTCTCGGGGATGTGAGTGAAAGGCAGACATCGAGCTCATGGCTGAGGGGCTGAGGGGGGAAACGAAGCCAGTAGGAGCATGACAGCACAGTGTCGGGAAGGCTACATTTTGGGGTGATGGGCCTGGTGAAAAATGCTAAGGGCACAGAAAGGTGGTTTTATCCTCTGGAAGACAGAGTGAGGAGTAGAACCGCGCCGGCTGCTGGCACAGATGGTCGGTTGGTGACAGACGACAGAGCGAAGCAGGACAGCCCAAATCCCGTGCGTTCTCTGCCTTCTCCCCCCAGAAGAACAGGCTTTCTCTTGGAAAGGCTGAGGCAAATGTGGGGCGAAAGGATGCAGAGCTTGAGGGAGGGGAAGGGACGGCAGGCGAGTGCCCAGCTGTCTTCACTGGAAGCTCCTCCCAGGCCCACCTGGGTCTCCCCCCAGGAGACAGGAGGGAGGCACAGATGGAGTTGTAGAGCACTGCCATGACGGCGGAGAAATCATGGCACGACGCAGAAATACGGGGAAACTGGAGGCCCCCAAACCGCTGTGCTGATATTTTTGAAGACGGGGAAAGGAAGTCTGAGAAGCCACAGACCAACAGGCTTGGCCCCCATCGGTCCTGCCGTCCAACTGCTGGCAGAAATCCGAGAGCAGATATTAAGTGGACAGCCTGTGAACACTTGGAAAACAAGCCGCATCGCTCACTAGGCACACATCTTGCCAAATTAACCTTATTTCTTGTTTTGGGAGGATTTGCTGGCTGGTAGATCAGGGCACGGCTGCAGCGTGATCTTCGCAAGGTGTGCTCCTGTCCCGGTTCTTCGCACCCTTGGCAAGCGGGAGGAATGGGTGGCTGTCAGTGCCTTCTGGCACTTTCCAAAGATGACCAACAGCGGTCCTACGCCAACCAAGGAAGTTCGTGGCTTCCATGTTAGATGGGTCTCCTTTAGCGAAGGGTAAATAAATAAATGAAATAAAGAGCAGATTGAGAGCTCGGTCTCCAGGGGTGTGTTCCAGAATTTCTCAACAATGTATATAAAGCCAGAGGGAGGCAGCATGACCTAATGATTGAGAGAGGAGATGGGAGACAGGGTCCCAGGTTGAGCCCCGGGGCCCCCCATTACTTACTGCTTAAGTGACCTTGGGGAGGTTATTTAAGCGGAACCTCTACCAATATAAAATAGGTTTTATATACCTAACTTACAGGGCTGTTGTAATAATTAATGACATGATTCCGAAGAGGCACTTAATGTTGTCTCTGGGTAAATGTAAGGTTTCTATAAATAGCAGTTTCAACTATTGTTTTGTCTCCTAATGGCCTCCCCGTTTAGGAACTGTGTCCTGCCCACCAGCACGACAGAAACTCTGCCCAGACGAGCTGGTTCTCGGAGGGGCTACTGTATCCTTACAAACCTCCCTCCTCTGCCCCTGCTCCCACCAGGCCCGGTTAATACGTTCAGAATGAGGCACCTGACTCACGATGGGTCAGTGAACGCCTATCCTGATTCATTTGTTAACAATTTTACCGACATATGACTTCTATATCATATAATTCATCCACTTAAATCATATAGTTCAATATTTTAAAAAAGATTTTATTAATTTATTATTAGAAAGAGAGAGAGAGAGAGACTGCATATGAGCAGGGGGCCAGAGGGCAGAGAGAGAGGGAGAAGCAGGCTTCCCACAGAGCAGGGAGCCTGATGCAGGGCTCAATCCCTGGACCCTGGGATCATGACCTGAGCCGAAGGCAGACGCTTAACGACTAAGCCACCCAGGTGCCCCAAATTCAATATTTTTCAGTGTATTTACTGGGTTGTGCTATGATCACTACAGTGCGATTTTAAAACATTTTCCTCACCTCCATCCCCCCCCAAAACCCCACACCCATCAGCAGTGGGGGATCATCCCACCCCCTCACTCCTCAGCCCTAGACCACCAGTAAACTACTGTCTATCTCTGTGGATTTCCTTCTTTTGTACATTGCATATCGATGGAATCCCACAACATATGGCCTTCTGGGTCTGCCTTCTTTCACACGGCGTGACGTGCTAATAAGTCTTCAGGGTTCATCCCCTTGTACAAGAGGTCACTATTTCCAGCCTTCTTATTGCTGAATAATATCCATATCATCGCATGCATGTCCCGTGGTTCGCTCTTTTCACCAATCCGTCGAGGGACATTTGAGTCGTTTCCGCTCTGGGGCTATGACGAATCCATTCTTCTCTGAAGATTCGTGCGTGCATTTTTGTGTGGAGAGATGTTTTCCTTTCTCTTGGAGTCACATGGTAATCGCGTACTTAACAGCGTAGGGGACTGTCGAACTGTTTTCGAGAGTGGCTGCACCACTTTGCCTTCCCACCAGCACTAAACTAGGGCTCTGCTTCCTCCATATGTTCACCAACACTTGTCACTATTTGTCTTTTGATTCTAGCCATCCTAGTGGGTGGGAAGTGGTATCTCACTGTGGGTTTGGATTTGCATTTCTTCTGGGCTACTCATCTCCGGCACGTCCTCCCTCCCTTGGAGTGCTACCTTTGAGATGAGACCAATCTCTTCACAGAAGGCTGACGCTGTAACAAGAAGACCCCGGGCTGTGGTCAGAGAGGGGACAGGCAAAGAACAAGAGGTGAGAAGTGGAAAAAGGAGTCTGATGGAGTCCAAATTCCTGCCCTGACTCCGAGGGCCAGCTTTACTTGCCTTCCCTGCAGCTTAGCTGTTCAGTCCTTCTCTTGATTCTGCACACCAACAAGTTATTGTTTTTGTTTTAACCTTCTTCCGCTCGATCCCGTGATGACGGTGATGGTGTTGGTGAGGGTACTGCTGATTATTATGATTTTTAAAATTAATTTCCTTCATTGAAGTAGAGCTGACCTATACTATCCAATTAGTTTCAAGCATGCATCATAGAGATTCGATATTTTTATACGTGAACTATTGATCCCCATGATAAGTGTTGTTACCACTTGACACTGTATGAAGTTAGGGTGATATTGACTATTCTCTATGCCGAACATTACCTCCCTGTGACTTATTTATTCCATAACTGGAAGTTTGCAGCTCTTGATCCCCTTCATCTATCCCATCTCATTCATCTGTTGGCTAGTCCACTAATCACCAGTTTGTTTCCCTTATCTATGAGTCTGTCTTGTTGTGTTTTGTTTGTGCATTTGTTTTGTTTTTTTTTAGATCCCACATTTAAGCGAAATCACACTCTGTCTGCCTTTCTCTGTCTGCTGCTGATTATTTTTAAGCAAGCTCTTCAAATTTCTAACTGACAGCGCTACTATGAATTGAGGTCTTTCGGAGTCAAAAGGATTTTAACAGGTTGTAATCACGGGTGAAACTAGCCAGATTAATTTTAACAAAGATGAATGACAACACCGGCATTTTGATTCAAATAATCAATGACTTGTATAGCTGATGGGAAAAACCAGCTATGCGTGTTAAAAATCACCAGGGAAATTTAACTTCAGCACACGGCTACCAGGGTAACGTAGCTGGGCTAAGACCACCGTAGGCTGGACTGCCGGGAGTCCGGTGCCAGAAGGGGGGGGCAGTGTTTGCACTTGCCCCTTGGGGCAGACCACTTCCAGGCTGCTGTGTGGGATCGAGGCACTCTGTATTCTATAGGACACTGATTAACTGGATCCTGTCCAGGGAAGGGAGGTTGGGCTCATGAATTGCCTGGAAGTCCTCTCCTAGGGGAAACAATCAAAGGACCAGGAATATTGGACCTGAAGAAGAGGGGATGGGGAATGGAAGGGTGGACGGGAATAATGTACGGGAGCTTGTGTGGAGAACTTTATCTGCATCCGTGGGTCTCACAGTAACCCCCTCCTTAGGGATGTGGAGCCCTTGTCCAGAGAGGGCAGTGAAGTTTAAGGTTCTCAAGTACTGAGGGGCAGAACCAGCTGGGTTAAAGCCCAGGTGGGTCTGTTCCCATTGCCCCCCTCCTGTCCTTGAGGGCAAGTGGGGGGGATGGGGCAAGGATGGGGGGGGCTCGGTGGCCCAGGTCAGGCGTGGCGGTTCAGAGCGCGGACTCTGAGGCAAAGCCTGGTTCTAGCCCTTGTTAGCCGGGTGACTTCGGCATATCCTTAACATCTTTGACCACGGTTCCTGGGACTGATAAAACAACAGTACCTACACTTCACAGGGTTGTTGTGAGGGGTTAGTGAGGTCCCAATTTGGAACCTGCTCAATTCAAGAACCTTACTGACGTTTATTAAACAAACCAGGGCCCAGAACACTGGACTGGGGGTCCTCAAAAGCCTCCTTGCCGGACTTGTCACTTTTACTCTTGTTCCCTTTTAATTCCCAAAGAACCACTTTCTTAAAATGCAAATCCCAGCATGTCCTTCCCCTGCTCAAACTTTAATAGATGTTGGTGGAATGTGTGAGTCAATGAGACACACCTCACAATGTGGTTGCAAAGAGTACGGGCTTGTTGCACAGTAAACACTCACTAAATAGCAGCGGATCACCACCAGGTGCCTGTGCTGGGCGGCGGCCTCGCCCCGGGCCTCCTGGGTGCCCCCTGGGCAGGAGCCCTGAGCCTCGGGAGCTGACAGTGGTGCTCCAAGTCCTAATGGCATCTATGGCCTATTTTCTATGTGGAATTTTGAGGAAAGAAAGGGGTGAGAAAAGAAAAAAAGAAAATGTCCTGGCCTAGAAAAAAAAATTCAAGCTTTAACCTTATTTCCTTTTTGGCTTCCTTTTCTCATGCAAATAAGGCCTCGCTGGACCCAGGATGGGGGTGGGGGGCGGGGCTCAGGCACTCTGTACCCCTCTGTCCACCCCTCTCTCCCAGCATGCTCTAGGTAATCTGCAATGATGTCTGGGCTGTGGCAAAAGCAGGGATGCTTACCCTCCTAATATGAAAGGCTAATTAATTTGTATTAGGGTTTAGGGATAATTAAACTTTTTATCTGAACTTAAGCTGCACAAACCACCTGCTTTGTACAATTAATTGCTGCCTTCCCTTCCTCCTCCAGGTGCTGAGAGATAAGTGTGAACCAAGCTCCCTGGTCTGATTCTGCCCGCTGCCTCTCAGGCAGGGGCAAGGCTGCGCATTGGATTGGGCCGGGAGTCCCTTCTTTACTGGAGGCGAGGCACTGCCCATTCAGCACCCGCTGCTGGGAGCTCAGTCAAGGAGACTAGTCCTTGATGAATTCCGGCAAGGGGGACATCTCGACCTCACCACCACACTGACTCTTGTACCCACCTTCTCCACAGGGAGGCCTCTGAACTTGGCTGCCTCCTCTCCCTCCGGACCCTTGGCATTGGGAATGCAGATGGGGGATGGAAGCTGCTGTGGGATGGGTGGGGTCAGGGTAGGCAGATGCCTTCTTGGAGCAGGCTGGGCACCACGGGGAGTTCCGGGGACTCAGACCCCTGGGGTCACCTCCTTGTCCAGGGCAAAGGACAATGACTGACGACCCCGGAGGGCACTAAAACACCAGTCTGGTTGATGACGTCATCTCTTGACAAATCTCTGGTCAGCCTCTTTTCATGTCCAGATCCCCTGCCATGGAGAACTGCTGTGACTATCTCTCTCTCTCTCTCTCTCTCTCTCTCTCTCTTTCTTTCTTTCTTTCTTTCTGGCTCTTATGTCATGTTGGGTTCTGCAAATACACGATCTCATTTGCTCCTTCTAGTAACCCTGTGAAATCGGTACAATTATTATGCCCATTTTCCTGATGAGGAAACTGAGGCACAGAGTGGTTAAGTTATATGTCCAAGGTCGCTGGTCTAGCCAGTGGCAGTGGAAGAACCAGGTCTCTTAAATTCCAAAGCCCCTACACACAGCTACTAGTCCCTATAGCCCAAAGCCATGGTCCCTGAGGAGCCAACGTGGCGGGCGGAAGTCTGGTTAGAGTGCGAGGGGTGCCCTTCGGAGGTGACTACAACTATGACAGGAGCCAAGCCACACCCCTACAAGGGACTGTAGCCCTGTGCTGTCCCTATTCAAGGACAGGACTTGGAAAACCAAATGAAAGCCTTGTGTCACTTTTCCTTTCTACCACATGCCTCTCTCTCCACCCCAACCCCCTAAAAAAATCAACCCCTATCCCTGGTCATGTGCGTGCAGCCAGGCACTCTCCTCGGTTTACCCACAAAGTGGCCCCAGTGGTGAGCCAGGAGCCACAAGGGTGGGTTGGCATTTGGAGCCTTGAGGTTCCTCTGAAGATGCCATCCGGGGGTGGACCCAGAGGGGAGAGCTGAGGCTCAGAGCGGGAGGACCCAATAACAATCACACCAAGAATCCACTAATAGTCTCTTTTAATAACATCAATATGCACTGTTCGAGCTTGCTAAGAACCTTACGCGGTATCCTTAGCCCCATTTCTGAGGAAATTGCCACTGGGAGGGGCTGAGTAAAGCGCACGGGGTCACCTGCCTGGCCAGGTCGGCGTGCCAGCTTCATCTGGCTTCAGAATGCCCGGGCATGTTGTGTTTGCTCCACACGCACCCGAACCTGCACGGACCCACGTGCAAACCCATCCCTCTGCGTTGATCCATTCATCAAACGCCTGCAGGTGTTTACCCTGTGTCCCTCCCTTTGCTAGGCGGGGGACTCAAAGCTAAACAGACAGGCATGTCCCCTGAGCTTGCGATCTCGGGGGGAACAGACAAATCAATTGCGATGGTGATTCAATGTCATCATGCTACACAGAGAATGCCCACAGGCTCCCGTGTGAGCAAGGAGGAGGGGGCTCTACATGAGGCTGGGGTGGGGAGGCGCAGAGGTGCCCAGAGCGCCTCCTAGAGGTGGTGGCCCAGGCCTCCTGCTTGAGCTGTGAGTCAGTAAGTCTTGCCCAAAGAGGAGAAGAGAGTACTGGCCACCCAAAGGGGCAGATGGAAATGAGGCCGGAGAAGAGATCCCCCAAAGGTCCTTGTGGATGGATCCGAGGACTCTGAACTTCCTCCTGAAACCACGGGACCGGGTGAAGGATTCTGAGTTGGGGAGGGACGGGATCAAATGCTCGTCTTTGGAAGATGACCCTGAGCGCGGAGTGGCGGACGGGCTGGTTGGAGATGGGGACAGAGGCAAGGGAAACCAGTGAAGAGGCTACTGAATGAGTCCGGGCAGGGAATGGCGAGGCCTGAACCAGAACAGGGGCCGTGGGGCTGGGAAGGAGGGGCCGAGAGGCAGTATTGAGGAAGCAGAGCCTGCTGGACTTGGCTGGGCTCTGGCTCAGCGTGAAGGTTCACAGAAGGGAGGAACCTGGGGGGGGGGGCACTCGGGCAAGGTCTCCGTGCCTCTGCAGCCAAGCTCCCACCGGGCCCTTCCTGCCGCAGTCTGCGCTCCTGCTCCCTGAACCTGCCTGTGCTCCCGCCGGCCGTGGGCTCCTCCATGACCACAGCCTTTCCAGAAGCTTCCCTCTCCTGGAAGCCGTTCTCTCCCTCTTTCCCAGACAACAGCTACTCCTCTTTCCGGACCTTGTTCAAACGTCACCTCCCTTAGCAGCCCTCCCTCCCCCGTAAACAGACGATCCCTCCTTCCCCTGTCTTTCCACCTCCATCAGAACTTTTACTCCTCTGTGCAGAAACACACCCCCGGAAATGGCTCTTTCCCCCATTTCCTTGAGTCGGTCTGAGCACAGGACTCTCTGTCTCTGCGTCCCTGGTGCCTGGCCCGGGGCGTGACCCACAGCAGGGACGCGATAGTTCAGAGGGCGTCTGTGTGTGCTGCACCGACTGGCCTGGAGTCCTGGGCCTGGCTCCTTCTGGAATCCGAGTGCAAGCTCCAGGAGGGGAGAGGCTGCACCCTCGGGACCCAGAATCATGCCGGCACATGATTTACACTCAGGATATTTGTTGAATGAGCAAGTGAGCTAGAAACAGATTTAGCAGTGGGATTGCTGACTCGAGCAGACGACGACATCATCAGGGAACCCTTGTGCGGCAAAACGTTTAAATCCGGAATAAGTTAGACTTTCTGATGCATTGCTGGGTTCACGTGCAGTAGGGGAAATCCATGTTACCCCCAATAAAAAGGGACAACCCCAGGGGGAAATCGCCACTGGGAGGAGGGAGCAGGAAGCAGAGGGAGGAACACGGCTGCTCTGAGCGCATGTGCCAACAGCGGCTGGCAGGCGGGGACCTGTCACTGGACCCTGAACCTTGGGCCAACAGCAGAGAAGGAGCTCTCAAAGTCTTCACGTGACACCAGGCCCCACATGTGGGCTAAAGTGTCCCCAAGCCAGCTACCTGGCTTCTCGGAAAACCCGATATAAGCCCTGCCCAGAGGAAAACACCCTTAACCCTGACCTTAGGGGTTCCCGGAGATTAAGATCCTGTAAATTTGAGTCTGCTTAAAAAAATAAATAAATAAATGTAAAGAAGCAAGCAACTGTGAATGAGAGTCAACGGAAAGAAACCAATAACAGATTTAGGTACTCCTCCCCACCCTTCCTCCCCAAGAACCTCAGACGCTGCAACTGATGGGCACAGAAGTGTCATGTACGAAGTGGTTTTAGGAAGTGAAGGACGGAACCACAAAGATACGCCGGCACCGGGACATGTTCGGAAATCATCAGGGTGCCCATGAAAAAGAACCAAATGGAGTTCCTAGAAGGGAAAAATTAAACACTGAGGTTAATTAGGATTGAAATCAACAGCTTATTCCTCATGGGTTCAGCCTCTGGAACAGACCTCCACTTCCCAGTCTCATCCCCGAAGACCCTCGGGTGGTCACTTGGTCCCTGAGTCTGTCCGTATCATGGCAGGCAGGGGGGCAGCGATGGCTGCGTCATCAAGAGAGGCCCCCCTGAAGTCACGTCCCCGTGCCGAATGGAGCTCCCTTCTGCGACAGACACAATCCCTTTTGCTCTCACAGCTCCCAGGAAAGGCACTGTGGCATGGGCGACGCAGAGGATAAATAGATGGCAAAATAAAGACAAAACGCCAGTGTTATAACTAGACAGGAAGAGTGCCAAGCCCCAGCCACCTTCATGCAAAAACCAGGAAGGGAAATTCATTCACGGCTGCTCTCCTGTCAATGGGAAAATATACAAACGAAAACTGGGATTTGGTTATCTCCCAGCTCTTCCCTATGCTCTGAAGGGGCTCATTCCCTGACGGCACCCAGCCCTGGGTCTAGAGAGGGAGCAGAGGCCCTGGTCTGGGGCGCCCGGGGGCCACGAGTCGCACTGGCACATCCAAAGTCCCAGCCCCGATCTCGACGGGCATGCTCTTCTGGAAACTGGGCCTTGCCTAGCCATTCTCCCCAGCCTCAGCCCCCAAGCCACTTGTCCCCATTTACCCCCTCTGCACTTTCAGGAGGAGAGGTTGACAAGAAGGAGCCATGAGGAACAGCACACATGTCTGGTGCAGTGCCCCGTACTCCCTCAGAGCCCTGGTCCCGCAGGCCTGCCCCATCTGCTTCTCTTCCTCCATATGTTCCTTACAGCAGTCGTCTCCCTGGGGCAGCTTCTCGGCCTTCTGCCGCCCTGGGCAGGGAGGAGCTGCCTCAACTACACAGTGGAGCATGACAGGCCAGGACAAGCCTTTGGGGAGTGCTCGACTGGGCACACATTGCAGAAGGCGTGGGCGGGGTTCTGGGAGAGAGACATGCCTGGAAAGTCTGTACAGGGAAGGTGGGGGGCGTGTGGTCAGGGTCAGACACCAGATGGCGCCACCGAAGGGGCTGGAGCAATGAGGTCAAAGTCCACAGAGGGACCTGGAAGGGGGGGGGCAGAAACTAGGGTGGGGAGGCGGTAAGGGGGACAAAGTCTTGGGTCACGAGCTCTTATCTCTGATGGGGGCCTTTTCTGGAGGCGCGCTTGCTTCTGCCGGCACAGCTCGTTCCCCTGGAGCTGCAGCTGGGACAGTGGTGGAGGGAAGGACAGGCCGGAGGGGAGCGGGCAGGAGGCAAGCAGCGCAGGGCCCATAGAGTCTTCGCCCCAGGCCCAGCAGGTGGAGGGGCTAAGCGATGTTGCCCCTGGACACTGTGTACGACCACTGGGGGTCCCCACTCATCCCGGCATGGCCGTGCTGCCCAGAGGGTAACCCGAGTCTGCCCCAGCGGCCCCTCCCCTCCACCCCGTGCTGTCCAGGGCTGCCCTCCCTCATCCTCATCCTTCCGTCCCCTCCTCACCCACCCCACCATCTAAGGACCAGGAGATGGACTCTCGCTTCCAGTAGGCCTTATCAGAACTGCACTTTGACCCCACGGTCTCAGAGACTCAGGGTGGCAGGAGTCCTCCCCGCGGTGGCCTTCCCCACCTGCTGGGGACCTCCCCAGCTCAGGCTTTGGAGTCAGACAGAGCTTCACTTCAGTCCTTCCTCTTCCTACTCAGCCAAGACCTCAGGCAACGAGCTTCCTCAGTTTACTCATCTGACCACCTGGGGTAGCAGTGAGCCCCTCCTACGGTTGTTAGGAAAGTCACATTTCTAAGAGCTCTCTGCTAACTGTGAGATGAGCTTCGGTAGAACTAGTTGTATATATAGTTTGTAGTTACCACATGTTTGTGAATTACAGCTAATCACACACATGTAATTAGTTATAATTACACAACTACGCATGACGAGTCGTAACTCAGCCCTACCTGAGAGCTTAGTCATCCTTCTGCAGGAAACAATCTGGGTCATGGTTGGACTCCTCGGGCTGTCAGTTGACCTGTCACGTGTCTCCGTAAGTCCCGGTTCTGCTGTAGGAGCCGCACAGTCTGTCTGTCCCTCCGCCGGCACGACGGCCCTCCTCCGAGCCCCTAAGTCAGGCTGTGGCTCCCCATTTCATTTGGCCCGAGCCGGAGGGCACTGTCTCACACCTGCTTCGTGCTCTCGTCCCTGGCAGACCCCAGGTGTTCGAGAATGCAGGCGCCTCGTGAACCTCACGTCACTGTCGCGAAGACGGGGTCTCTCCCTTGTGTGTCACCTCGGCCCTGGGGCCACAGACACAGGCTGCAGGCTGTGCAGAGGGACTGTGGCGATGGAGACTAGCCTCGGACTTCATTTCTACGACAGGGTTGCCCTCAAGCCTGTGGCAGGACTAAATCCCTGGGTCCCCCAAGACGCTTAGCTATTGCCTCTAACCTCATCTCAGGCACTTAAAATCCTGCTCTGGGGCCTGCGGCCAATGTCATGTTCCTGCCGAGCTGCGGAAAACCCAGAAGAATCCTTCGGCATCTTGCACGCGGCCAGCCCCCAGCTCAGTGTTTCTGGGGTCTGATGCAGCTCCCTCCGATTGCTGAGCCTTGGTCATTCCCCCGACACATTTCTTTTGCTTTGGAAGATAGAAATGAGCCGTGGGCTGGGCTCTGTCTTGCCGATCCCACTCAAGGTGGCTGGGGAAGGAAGGAGTGAGGAGGCTGCCCCCCCGGTTGTCACTTGCCTGCCTGGAAGGGAAGAAGCCTGGCCTCTTTGACGCCTCCGTCACTAGCCTCTGTGTGTCAGAACTATTGCCTCCCTCTCTCTCTCTCAGCCTCCACCTGTGGTGAGATGACTCTCGGTGTGACACCCTAGAACAGCCCCGTCCCAGTATCCACCAGCCTGTCTGCTCTCTGCCCTCAGCCCTGCTTGTCTCCCCATGCTAACCAGCGACAGCAGGGGCTCTGCCTGCCCGGGCCACCTCCCTCGGTGCCCACCACACTGCCTGCCAGGTAGTGGGCTCTTCACAGTGTTGCTGAAGAAATGGATGTTCCCCTGCTTCCCTTTCAGGTTCTGCCTCTTTCGGACCCAGCCTTCGTGGGCTGAGGTCTGCCAGGAACAGGAACGATAGTGTCGGGGTGGGTGAGAGCTGCTCCTCGGGGCTCCCCACCCCAAAGGGACACATCACCTCCTCCTCGCCCCTCCAGAGGAGCCCTCGGACGTTCACCACCGCACCCATGCCCTCAAGCCAGTCCGAGCTGCAAGAAAGCTCAAATATTGTATCAAATATCAAAGAATTTATGGGCAAATGACACATATCTGGAATCTGCCTTATAATACTCCAGGAACAAGATGAAGCCCAGTGGGTAGGTTCCTGGGGCTTCACTGACCCCTCCCTACTTTTGTGTGTGCTTGAGATTTTCCGTGAAAAAAAGCAAAAAAACCCCAAAACCCACCACCAACAAACTTACTTAAAAGAACCAACTACTCCAACCCTCGCATTTTCCGAGACATCTGAAGCCACTGCTCATTTTTCACAT
>PITA01031214.1:0-15526 GCA_004023965.1 Spilogale gracilis
TCAAATGCATATTCTTAATCTCTACTGTCTTCACCTGTCTAACCAGGCCAAAAAGTGCTGCTGCTGTTGATGAAGATGATGATGATTGATAATGATGGTGATGGTGGTGAGGATACCATCAAATGCTTACTGAGCATTTCCTCCAAGCATTTATGCCAAGCACAATTCTGAATATGAATTAATACATTTAACCTTCACATCAACCCAGTGAAGTTAGCACTATCATTATGCCCAGTTTTTAAATGTGTACTACCAAGGCACAGAAAGGAAGTTAAGGAACTTGTCCCACTGCTGGCAATTGGTAAACCAAAATTCTAGCCCAGGCACCCTGGCTTTGGTGACCCCACTCCAAACCACTCCATGGGACAGCCTATTTTGCAAAGGCCAGGAGTCTTATAGGCTGAGCTGTGAATTAGAAAACAAGGCTCTAGGGCGGTTCCCATAGGAAAGCAATGTGTACACATCTACCTAATGAGACAATGTAGGCAAAGGTAAGTTGTAAACTCTAAAGCACAGTCATGGCTACCACTGCCCATCCTCTGTCTTTACCTATGATATAGCCAACAACAGTCTGCCAGATTGATTATCAGTCAGGAAGTCTTATTGGCTGTGCTGGGATGCAGGCTCTGCCCACTGATAGCTCACAACCAGAAGAGTCTGGAACTGGGACTGCAGGCCGAAATGCCCATGGGGCAGGGAAGCAATGTGAGTGAGTGAAGATGTTAGGTAAGAGACATAGCTATGCTCTACGGACGAAACCCACAGAAGTAGTTTTTACTTTAAAAAAAAGACTGCTCCCATTTTTCTTAAGAAATGAAGTCATTTCTTCCTTTATTTTTCAACTCCTGAAAGACAGAATATTGTAAATCTAACTTTCTTCCTAATTCTCCCCAAAGTGGAGTGATAAATAACTTACTTTCCTAGCCTTGGAATGGGAGGGAGCTGGATCTTGGGGTAAAACAGTGAGCTTTGGACTCAGCAGAGGGGGCTGCTCTTCCTCAGCGATTATTGGTACAAGTAGCCTCTACTGGTGAAGGCTTATAAGGAAAATCAAAACACATCAATCATTTTGACATGGAGAATGATAAGGAATGGATAAACAGAGACTAGAGGACTGTGAAGACGTAAGGATTACCCTGAGATAATGCTGAGCTGATGACTGCAAGCAGCAGGCACACTGCTGGTGCTGGGAATGAACAGCAGAGGGAGGGGCTTCCCGGAATGAGGGGCTGTGACATCCAATATGGCAGCCACCGGCTCCATTTGGCTTTCGAATACTTGAAATGTAGCCAGCCTGAGCTGTGAAATCCTCTATGTGTAAAATAAACACTGAATTTCAAAGACTCGGTATGTAAAAAAAGATGCGAATTATCTTATTAATGATGTTTTTAATATTGATTACATGTTGAGATCAGGGTTTGTATAGATTGAGATGAGTAAAATTTATTACTGAAATTAATCTCTCTAGCTTCTTTTTAAAAAATCATTTTTTAAAGTAATTACTAGAAAATTTCAAATTACTTCTGTGACTTGTACTTGTGGCTCTCATTGTCCTTCTCTTGAATAGTGCTAATCTAGAAGTTTAGAGCAGGGGACGCAGGCATCTGAGAGGGAATGCTGGCTGGCTGGTTCCTGAATCTCAGTGAGGGATACAACTGTCCTATTTGGGAGGTGTGGATAAACCACAGACTGGAACCTTTGCCTTGCCTGGGTCAGGTATGGTTGCTGGGGTGTCAATGACAGGAAGAGGAAGGACCCAGAAAGGTATGTGTTCTTTCTTCCTCCTCCAGCCTTTCAGAGTCTGTGTCTCTTAACATCTTCTCTTGGTAGATATAACAGGAAACCAACTGGCTCAAAAACAGTGTTAACAGAATCCTAATGCCAGCATCATAGACCAGAGAATGAAAGGATGGATTTGGGTAGAGTTTAATAACCAGCATGCCGGGCATTGTAAGAGTTACTTATTTTTCAAGTTACTTATTTGTCTTTTTATGAGAAATTGTCTTAGTTTTAAATGCTGTGGACTAATTAAATATTTTCCAAAATATTCTGCCCCCAAACAAATTACATCTGAGTTCACATTGCCTATGGGCAATAACCTGGAGACTTTAGTCTAGATGTCCCGAGATCCCCTCTAGCTCTGAGTATGTATAGTTCAATGGACATTTAATTGAGTGTAATAAAGATAATAGAAGTTCTTTGGAGAGAGAGTACTATAGGCTGTGGTCCAGGAAAGCTTCCTGGAGTTGGGGAGGACTAGACTAGGGATTTGGTTATTCTTTCTTATAAAAAGACCCTCCTGTAATGTCCCTGGTCAGTCATTTACAGCTTTTTCATCTGCTTGCCTCTATGAGATTGAAAATACTGCTCCCAACATTGTTTATACCTGACAGTGAGTTACCTGGGTCACAAGCTGAGTTCTGAGTTTCGGGGCCCAAACTAGGAGGCCCACTTACAACTCCAAAAATGACTTAGAGACAAGTGATGATTTTCATACCAGGGATGGGGATGAGGGGGTGTTTTGAACTGCTTAGACACAGTGGATCTTCTGTTGTGGTCTTTTTGTTGTTCATATGAAAAGAGGGTGAATCTCAAAAGTAGGAGTGTTTCCCTTTCCAACTGTTTGTGTTGGTTTACTGATAAGGGAGGAATAATATGTAATAAATCTTTCAGAAATTAAAATGCTAATGCTAATCTTAAATTTTAATAAGGAAGGCACTTTAAGTGTGCTTATGCAAATCTAATACAGAATGATTATTTGCATTTTAAAATTCTGAAAATTATAGCCTGGATCATCATGTTGTCCAGGCCAGACTTTCCTCTAAGGAAAAACAATATGCATTCCATTGTTAATAAGAAAAAGTAGTTGCAGGTATACTCTCTGATTGATTCACCCCTGATTTGGGTTCCTGAGTCTCAAGGGAGCCCCACTGTCCTTGATGTCCCCCTCATTTGGGCCATCTTCATTGAAGCCCACTGAAGGTCCAATTTAAAGAATACCTACAGCCCCTAGGGATTGGAACTTGGCAGTCTTCTGTGTGTGTGGTTCAGCTTGTGCCCTGTGTCCATGTGCCTGGTTGGAGGCTACTTCTGAATCTGGTTGGGATTAGCTGATGGTAACATCTGTAAAGACACTACATTCACTGGACTTTGCTCAGGAAAGTTCTTCTAAACACTTCTCATTTGGATAACCTGTTGAGACTTGTGAATTGCAGATGAAAGCAGGTCTATTGCACAAGCTCTGGATGGGACAATGCATAAACAGATGAGCAAAAGGCAGCTGACCCAGAAAATTGGCTGTGATGTGGCCAGCCACTTCCAGGGTGACCTGAGATAAACTTGAACTAACAGGGATGTCATGCTGAGTGGTGGCAATATCAACAGACCAATTCCTATTTTTATAGAAATAGAAATTCAAGGTAAATAAGAGAAAGTACCTCATTTAAGGCTTCTCTCTGAAGCAATGATGAGTGCTTTTTTTGGCTTTCTGTTGACTTTTGTACATACTCCAATGTCAAAGTTGCTGGTACACAATTGTGTAGTTGATTCATTCTTTCACTCATGTATTTATTAAAATGGCAAGTGTAGGACAATCACTTTGCCTGCCAGTGGGCATGTGACCAACCACAAAACAGTCTTTACCATCATAGAACATACTCCCTACCAGTAGGGAAAGACAGTAAAAAGACAACTGCAAGACAGTATGTACATTCTGTGATGGAAGTAAGCACAGGGTGATAAGGAAGCACTGAGAAGGCAACATACCTGGCCTGAGGGTATCAGGGAAACTTCTGGAAGAAGTGCACTTCAGAATCACTGAACTATACATGTGACATAGCCATGTGATGGTGGGTCTTTCTATGCTATCCCAAGTTTCTTGCAATAAATCTCCATTTTGAAAGGTCACCTGTGCATGACTTTGGGTCTCTAAGGAATTTTTCCCTAGTTAACGAACACAAAGTTTGGAGCTTAGTGGTCTTAGCAGATAAATATTTGATATAGTGAAACTCTGATCCAAACTTACCACCCTGCCACCAACCCATGTGTTGGACGTGATTGGAAAGTGTGGTGGCGTACCAGTAGGCAGTCATTGTAGAAAAGTCAGAAGAAGACTGTGGGTAGCTCGGACCCCTCTCTAACTTGTACTGAACTTCAGGGAAGAATTAGATCTGAGAACATGGAAAAAAAAGTGGCATGCTCCCAGAAGTTTAGCAATTCTTTCTAAATGAACCCTGCATTTTATTAGCCATGCATTTATGTACAAGGTGAACCCCATCCTCAATTCTATTCAATTCCTGCCCTTACATGAAAGTGTAATTCTTGCCTCTTCTCCAGGTAGAATAAATACTTCTTTCCTCCTGTATTTCATTTTTTAAAAATGAGTGTGAGAGTGAGAGAGACAGCGAGAGAGGGAACAAAAGCAGGGGGGAGTTGAAGAGGGAGAAGCAGGCTTCCCGCTGAGCAGGGAGCCCAATGTGGGACTCCATCCTAGGACGCCGGGATCATGACCTGAGCTGAAGGCAGATGCTTAATGACTTAGCCACCCACGTGCCCCTCCTCCTGTATTTCCATAGTGCATGTTCATCATAGCTTTTTGTGGGAGGACAAGTGGGAGTGGCCTATGGGTGTCTCCAAAACCCTGGATAGATTGAGCACCCCCAGAAAGCAAGACCCACTTTTTTCAAGTCCTTGCACATCATAGGAATTCCAAAAATAATTTTTTAAATGAATTGTACTGAATTTGCCTTAAGCCACAGCCACCATCCTCCGGACTGATAACTTGGCTTAGGAGCCGTTTTTATGCTTACTGGTATTTGGTTAGGAAGGTATCTACAGATGAAGAGAATGTTGGAGAAAATTAGAAATTTTAACACACACATTGCTCCCAAAACTTGGCTGGAGATCCACATAACACCTAGTACAAAGAACCTGAGCTTTGGAGAGTTAAATTCTGTTCTGTTCTGTGACCTGTATTTCCTGCTGTGATGCTGTCGCAAGGACTACTTTCCTGGGTCAGTGTCTTAGGTGACTCTTACAAGAAAAGGTCAAGGGCTATTATAATGGAATACGGTGAGGAGTGTGCACTCAATAAATGTTAGTTCAGTTCTTACTATTATCTCACAGATCTGAAAAATTGGAACCTCATAGGTGAACTCAAATGACAGAATAGAACATGGTTTTGTGCTTTCTTCTTGTTCTTCTTCTCTATCCCTCCTCAACACCATGACCCTCTGAAACTTCACTATTAGTAGTTCATTCCTTTGTAACTAACACAGTCCTATATTAAAAGACATTCTCTCCCTTGTGGGAGTAACCATTCAGATCCTGTGAATGAAGCTCAAAGATCATTTTTGCAGCATTATCAGTGTAAAGGCATCAGTCTTGGAGGACATGGAAGGGATATGTTGCTTTGAAAAAGAAGTTTGGATCATAGCACTGGGAATTCAAGCTTTAGCTCTAGGAATATTTATTTTCTAAAAACCTTCTTGCTCTTTGGAGCCTAATGTTGGAGTAGGGGGTAATGGGATATGTGTACCCCATTCCTTGTGTAAGGAGATCCACTGGTTTAGTGCTCCTTACCTTTTAACCTTCCTCCCCCCCACCTAGGCAGTGGAGTGTTCTCCTGGATCCATGAGAAGGGAAACTAGATGCAACCCTCTGCCCTCTCCTTCCTCTTGTGAAGGAAACATGCATTATGTTGGCTTGGATTCCTGTCATGTGGAGAAGCAGGTCTCCTGAGGCGGTCTTCAGGTCTGCAGGACCACCACTGACTGGCTGACTAAGTCTCTATAATTCACTCCAGGAAAGCTGCATACCTGAAGATATAAACCACATTCTCCATATCAGCATTTTTCATAACAAGGCTGTACTTTGATAGCCACACAATTTAACACATATTTAACTCTAAAATGATTGAAAACTTGGTCAGCAAAGTGGCTCCTTTGGGATCTCCCACTCTGATATATAAAAATCATTGTTCATAATTCCCCCATTGCCTTAGCTGTCAGGAAATCCAGATCCCGAACAGTTAAGTGGTCAACTTAACTTTACTAATACACAATAAAATGTAAATAAAATATGAAGGGATTTTGATAAAACTTTTCTACTTTTCCTGTATAAGGAACTGGTGAAATCCCTTGGCCAGTTGTGAATAAAAATACTGGTTTTATTTGTCATGGTCCCAATTTATCTTTATTTATTGCTCAGTTTCTGCTGGTTTTCACCAATTTATCCCCCATAACTTTGGTCCTAGGCCATTCATCAGGGTGTCTGCTTTTTCTTGTTTACTGACTTGATGTGAAACTGCAAACTAAAATCTTGTTTTCTACATACCATTGTTCAAAACTAAAATTTTAAATATAAGCACTTAATGAAATCTATTTCTGAATAGGTATTGTCCCAGGAATGGTTGCCCTGTGCCTTCATATAGTCCTGCCCATCGCAGTCTCTGATAGTCCTCTATAGCTGCCTTTCTTTTTTTTCAAGTCTGTCTGGCAGTGTGTTTATATTCCACTCCTCTTGGCAATAAGAGCAACCCTTTGATTGGGGTCTCATCTGAAAATGGATTCCTCCTTTGAGCAGAAACTTAGATGCTATTACATTGGCTATAAAAATGATTAAACATGTTTCCCTCTTTCCCAAGCACAGCAGCTGGAGTTTTATTGTTTAACCACTTCATGTCCACGGTAAGGGGGTTTACATCTTCACCTCCCTGAGCCTTAGATTTTTCAACCATGAGGAACCAAATATATATCCTCTGGCCTCCAAGTCCCTATTTCCCCTTTCTTCCTTTCTAAGTGAATCAGGTATCCATGGAAACAACTGAAGATTAATACTCAGAATAGACAATCATTCATTACATTCTGAATAATACAACAAAAACAAAGATTGTATTAGGAACAATCTGAATTCTTACAACAAATTATGGGGTCCAGTTGCAGAATAGAAGTGGAAAGGAAGAGGCCACTCCTCTAAACATTTTTTGAGCGTTTGAATATAGAAATCATGAAGTCCAGAGACAAGCATTTATTATACAAAGGAGCACCAACTTTCATAAACACTGGATTTTGTCACTTAACAAATACTTCCTAGGATCAGGCTCTGCCAGAGTTTGGTGGTACTGTGGTGTCACCCTTGTTTTTATGATAGATGGGACCCAGATCAGGCTTGTACTACTGTGACCTGAGGCCCTTCGCTAGAGCAGCTGCAGGAAGGTTCTAGCCCACTTTCTTGTTTTGTGTTTTTCGTAGCACCATCACCATCTGAGATTATTTACTTGTTTTCTTTCCTCCCCAACTAGATTTCCTGGGAGTGGTATCTGAATGATCTATTTGGATCTCAAGCCATATCCTTGGCTGTTGGAGAGTAGAACACCTTGATTTCCAGCTCTACCAATATTTCACCCAATAAAGAAGTAAATAGACATTCGTTACTAGAAGGAAGGAAAATGGGTGCTACAAGACCATAGGACATCCATGTCAGTTACAGAGTGAGAGAGAGAGAGCACATGCAGATACAAATGACTGCTTTGAGCCATGACAGAGGGAAGCAATGGTTCATGGGACTAGTGGGGAGTGCCCTGGAATTCCTCTGGCTATAAAACTGGGAGAATGAGTTGAAATAGTTGACTGTACTTGATATCTAAGATATAGGTCAATGCCTGCTGTATTTTTTTGATTACTGTTGGGTTGACCATTTGTCATATTTTTATCACTAATCACAGTTTTATAAATTATATCATATTCTGCCTATTTTTCTCTCAGTTTTATCATTTTCTGCAATTAATAAATGATTTTTATTTTAATAGCAATGGTAACCATTCACATAGTAGATTTGTTATATTTAATTCTCCCAGTTAATGACTTCCTTTTGATCTTCATGTTGTGAAGAAATTTTAAATTTTTACAACTTAAGAGCAAATAATATTTTCACAAAATTTTCACTATTGTTTTTACACTTGGGAAGTTGGTCTCTTAGATCAGACAGAGATTACAGCTATATTTCCTTCTTATTTTGTGCTCTTTAAAAAAGATTTTTTATTCATTTATTTGAGGGAGAAAGAGCGGGGAACCTAGGGAGAGGGAGAAACAGACACCCCGCTGAGCTGGGAGCTCGATGTGGGGCTCAATCCCAGGATCCTGGAATCATGACCTGTGCTGAAGTCAGATGCTTAACCAACTGAGCCATTCAGACACCTGTTTTATGCTTTTGTTTTACATAATTAGTTCCTTGTTCCATATGGAATTTATTTTTATTTCTCTTGTGAGTGCTGAATATCTACAAGTATGTTCTCTTCCCATAGTTAGCTAATTGAGTAAACATCATTTATCAAATAATTTGTCTAGCCTACGGATATGTGATATCATTTGTGTCATTAACGAAATCCTGAAATATACTAGTTTTTTTCTCAGCTATCTATTTTGGTTTCTCGATCAATAGTCATAAATATAGTGTTTTTGAATTATTGATACTTTGTAATTCATTTAAACAGGAAAAAAAAAACCCTCTCCATGTCAATTGCTCTTATTTTTCAAAAAACCTTTTCTTAGCAATTGTGCCTGATTGTATTTCTTAAAGAAAGTTAGACTGATGTTTCTCATAAAAAATAATTTTGGAATTTCAATGGAACATTTGTGTTCATTTGAAATGAACTTACATCTTCGTGGAAACATAATCATAACAAAACTTGGTATTTAATGAAGACTTTTGATGTCCAAAAGTGTTACATAAATATTATCTCATTTAATTCTTAAAACAATCTTGTGGAATAGGTACTACTTTTTAAAAAGATTTTATTTTTTATTTATTTGAGAGAGAGACAGAAAGAGTCAGAGAAAGAGCACAAGCAGGAGACCTGCAGGCTGAGGCAGAAGCAGAATCCCCGCTGAGTAGGGAGTCCAGTACAGGACTCTATCCCAGGAGCCTGGATCATGACCTGGGCCAAAGGCAGGCGCTTAACTGACTGAGCCACCCAGGGGTCACTGGAATGGATATGATTATGGGACTCATTTGACAAATGAGGCCTAAAAATTAATTATTTATCTTTCTGAAAATCACACAGCTGATTAGAGGTAGAGTCAGGGTTTATGTTTAGGTTTGTCTCTAGTACTTGTGTATGAGGGAGTCCTCCATTTGCATTGTGTATTTTATTTTTATATTAGGAGAGTTTTATTGTTTTGCCTGTAGATGTTTTGTGCTTTTAAAATTAAGATTATTAGAAAATAAATAAGATTACTTCTATATATTTTATGTGTATTTTCTTTTTTGTTTATTCAATCTCTCTATGGTTATTTGTGACATATATAAATGTGCTCATTTTTATATTTTGCAATTTAGCAATCTGTTAAAAATGCTCCCAAGGGGCGCCTGGAAGGCTCAGTCAGTTAAACATCCAACTCTTTATTTTGGCTCAGGTCATGATCTTAGGGTTGTGAGATAGAGCCTTGTATAGGGATGCACATGCTGGGGATGTAGCCTCCTTAAAATTCTTGCTCTCTGTCTCCTTTCATCCCTCCCTCCCCACGTCCGCCTCTCTCCCTCTCTTTAAAAAAGAAAGCTTTCAGTTGATTGTCTTGCATTTTCACCAGCAAAACTGATAGTATTAATAAGATGGCAACTCTCTCCAAATTGATCTACAGATTCAACACAATCCCCATCAAAATTCCATCTGGTTTGCAGAAATTGACAGGTTAATCCTAAAATTCATATGAAATTCAAATGACCCAGAATAGGCAAAACAATTGTATAAAAGGAAAACAAAGTTGGAGAAATCATATTCCCTGGGATCAAAACTTACTACAAAGCTACAGTAATCAAGACAGTGTGGTGCTGGCAGTAAAACAGGAATTCAGATTAATGGTATAGAATTGAGAGTTCAGAAGAAAAAAAAATATCTCTCATATTTATGGCTAATTGATTTTCAACAAGGATCTCTACTGATTTTCAACAAGGAAGCCAAGGTAAGGGAAAGAACAGTCTTCCTAACAAATGGTGCTGGGATAACAGGATATCCACGTGAAAAAGAGTGAAGTTGGATTTCTAACTTCATACCGTTTATAGAAGTTAATTCATAATAGATGATTGACCTAAATGTAAGAACCAGAATGATAAAACTCTTAGAAAATGTATACACATAAATTTTTGTGATCCTGGACTAGACAATGATTTCTATAAATGATTGTAAGCGCATGAATAGCTCCATATCATTAGCTATTGGAGGAAATCAAACTGAAACCACAATGAGATAGCGCTTTACACTCACAATGATGACTGTAATCAAAAAGATAAGACAACAACATGTATGGTGAACACATGAAGAAACTGGAACCCTCATACTTGCTAATGGCAATGTAAAATGGTATAACCACTTTGGAAAACAGCCTGGAAGTTTCTCAAAGATTAAACATAGCATCAGCATATGACCCAGTGACTCCACTCCTAAGTATATGCCTGAGAGAAATTAAAATGATATCTACCAAGAAAAACTTGTACACATATGGTTATAGTGGCATTTTTCACAATAGCCCAAAGTAGAAACAACCCAAATGTTCATCAGTTAATGAATAGTTTATGAATATGTAAATCCATAAAATGGAATATCAGTTAGCAAAGGAAGGAATAAAGTACTAATATATGCTATAGCATGGAGGAACCTTGAGAACATTATGCTACATGGAAGAAACCAGTCATAAAAGACCACATGTTATATGATTCCATTTATATAAAATGTCCAAAGGAGACAGGTCTATAGAAATAGAAGGTGGATTAGTGGTTGCCTAGGACTGGTGAAGAGGTGGTTGTGGGAAAAAGGGAGTGATTGTTAATGGGTATGGGGTTTGTGGGGAGAATGATAAAAATGTTCTAAAATTGTAGTTGTGATTGCACAATTCTATAAATGCACTGAAAAACACTGAATAGTTTATTTCATTTAAAAATTCTTTTTAAAAAGATCATTTGTCTTTATTTTATTTTATTTTATTTTTAAGAGAGAAAGAGAACACATGCATGCATGTACATGCAAGCAGAGGTGAGGCAGGGGAGTGGGGACATGGAGGGGTGGAGGGGCAGAGGGAAAAGAGAGAGAAAAAAAGAATGAGAATCTTAAGTGCCTCCATGCTGGATGGGCAGCTCCACATGGGGCTCTACCTCACAACCCTGACATCATGACCTGAGCCGAAAATCAAGAGTCAGATGCTTAAAAGACTGAGCCACCTAGGCACTCCTGAATTATATATTTTAAATAGATAAATTATATGCTACATGAATTATATCTCACTAAAACTGTTGTAAAAAATAATTCTGCATTCTTTCTGATAGACACACCTATTATTTCCTGTTTCATTGTGAAAGGCACAACCAATATCACACATGGAAACATGTTTTTATGAATGCTGGGTCTGGTCACTTAGTGATAACCTTCTAGGTAACCTTCTAGGCTTGGATCCTGCTGGACTTCAGTAGACCTGCGGCATCATTTTGTTTGATTAGCCAAAACTTTAAAAATGACTAGATTTATTGTATTCTTATTATAATAGTGCCTCTTTCCTTTCCAAGTATTTTCTTTTACCTATATTACTTAATTCAATTTCTCAACCATTATCCTCATTTTAATACATAAGCAAATTTAAAAATATTGAATAAACATGATGGGAAGAATACAGTGGGACTGTTAATTCTTATAAAAATTGGAGGGACCCTCAAATACTGTCACTACATGGAAATTATTAGTTTCAAGTTGTATCATTCTCAAGGAACAAAGAATGGAAATTAGAAAGTCAAGCTTCAACTCAGTGAATCCCAAAAGCCCAGTGAAATCAAGGTAAGAAAATAAAAATAGAAAATACTCCTAAAATAACAACATAAATTAATTATTTTTATATTAGTTTGAAGTGAACTTAAATCTCAGAGGAAAAATCATAATAGTGCTTTCAAAAGCACTCTGGGGTCATATAGTTAAACCTCAACTATATAAGCAATTATAGAAACCAGAAAAGATAGGATCATTTCAAGTCCATTCTATACAGATATCATAATTCTGGTAGCATAATAGAGCAAAAATAGAACAAAGAAGGAAAGCAATAGCCTACTTCCTTTCTGAACACAAACATATGCAGCATAAATGAAATAATAACAAATGTGATGTAACAGCATATTAAGAGAATAATTTACCATGATCAAGTAGAGTTTAACCTAGTGGAGTTAGGAAATAAATCAACAACATATATTTCACTAATAGCACAAAAGAGAAAATAAACTTGATGATGTCCTTAGTTGACAAAATGACATTTGCTAAAATTTAACTTCTATTGATGATTGAGTAAAAAGTATTAGAAAATCTTAAAAGATTTTCTCCTTTACATATCATAGAGTTGACAGTATCATATTAAATTAAGAAACATACAAGAATCAATTTCATTGAAACCAAGATTAATACAAAAATGCCTGTCATCACCATCACTATTTAATACAAATTTTAGTTAGTGAATTAAGCAAAGAAATGAAAACAGAAGACAAATCTATTGGAAAGATGAAGAGAAAATTTTCAATATTCACAGGCAAATTGATTATATACTTTAAAAAGTGCGAGAATGGAATGAAAAACTATTAGAATTAATGAGAAAATTCAGTGAAGTTGTCCAATAAAGACATCATTGTATAAAAATCACAGCAATAACCAGAGGACAGAATGGGAAAAAATACCATAGGTTTTGATGAGTAATGTTTTCAATTTCTTAATTTCAAAATAACATGTACATATTAATTTTATTTGTTCTTTGACCCAAATGTTATTTAGGAGAATGTCTTAAATTTTTGAATGTCTGGTTAAGAATATTTTGTCTAGGGTTGCCTGGGTGGCTCAGAGAGTTGGGCCTCTGCCCTTGGGTCAGGTCATGATATCAGGGTCCTAGGATCGAGTCCCACATTGGGCTCTCTGCTCAGCAGGGAGCCTGCTTCCCCCTCTTTCTCTGCCTGCCTCTCTGCCTACTTGTGATCTCTCTCTCTCTCTCTATCAAATAAATAAATAAATATTTTTTAAAAAGAATATTTTGTCTACATTTCTGTTAAACATTTTTATGTCATTATATTGTGATCAATGTAAGGAACCTATATATTGAAAGTATTGGCAAAATGCTTTAAAAGGCTTTTTTTTCTTAGACCTATTATTTGGAAAGTTTTTGCATATATTACTTAAAATGTGGTGTACTTGTTAATTCTCTAAAGATAAATACATGTCTATTAGTTCAATCTGTTCTATTGTGTGGGAGTCAAATTCCTGAGATCTAACAGTCTTATATTGTGATGCTATGTTGCTTGGAATATAGTGGCAGTTTTCACCAAATATATATATTTGAAAAGATGTATTTATTTATTTTAGAGAGAGAGAGAACACATGAGCAGTGGGAGGGGAAGAGGGCAAGGGAGAGAAGACTCCCCATTGAGTGTGAAGCCTGATTCTGGGCTTTATATCAGGACCCCAAGATTATGACCTGAGCTGAAATCAAGAGTCAGCGGCTTATCCAACTGAACCACCCATGTACCCCTAAAATTTAAAGTTTTTTAAAATTTTAAATAATCTCTACACCCAACATGGGGCTCAAACCTACAACCCCGAGATCAAGAGTAGCACATTCCACCAACTGAGGCAGCCAGGCACCCTTGAAATTAAGATTTTCACCCTTGATTTTTCTGTTTATGTATAACTGCTAAATAATTTCTCATCCTTTTTAATTGTCATTGTGGGGCATCTTTCCTTAATTGCTAAGTATTGATTCTTTCTGTCTCAGTCTCTCTTTCATGGTTTGACTTTTAACAGGGGAGCTTAAATAAGTTAAACTTATTTTCATAGCTCATACATTGACCTTGCTTGTACTATCTTGTATTTTTATATGTTCTTGGAATTTACTTTGTTTTTCACTATAAAAACATTAACACAGTTCATAATGCTAACTGATTTCTTACTATGTGCAACATGTTTTGCTTATCATACCACATTTAATTCACAACACAACCTTTTGAGTAGGAACTATTAAACGTATTTGTTTTATTTTATTTTTTACTTTTAAAAATATTTTATTTTTCTTTATTTGAGAGAGAGAGAGAGCATAAGTGGGGAGGAGGGGCTGAGGGAGAGGGAGAAGCAGACTCCCTGCTGAGCAGGGAGAAAGAGTCTGACTTGGGGCTTCATACCAGGACCCTGGAATTATGACCTGAGACAAAGGCAGAAGTTTAATTGACCGAATCACCCAGGAGTGCCAAAACATATTTGTTTTACAGAGGAAGCAAATAAAAGGGGATCAGAGATGTTGATTAATTCTCCTTAGCTCACACAGCCAATATGCATCAAGGTCAGCATATGGACCCAGGTTTAACTCTCTCTGGAGTTCAGATGCATCACAGTTCAATATTATCTACCAAATAGTTTTATTTAAAACAAAAAACAAAAACCAAGAAACTTTCTTGTTGGTATTTAGAGAAGAAAGGTCATTTTTTAATTCCTATTTTAATACTTTTTGTTTTCTTCTAGTCCTTTTTTTTGGTTTTAGTCTCTAATTAATCTGAAATTTTTACATGTGGACTAAGGTAAGGATATATGATAATCATTTTGAAATGTATATATAGCCAATTAGTTAAATTTTATTTAATCCCATCCTTTTTTCATAGACATAAAATATCCTAAATTGAGATATATATGTTGGTACATTTCTGAACTCCGTCCTGGTGCATCCACTTCTAGGTCCTGTCACACCATTTGCACTCCACTTTGGTGTGCCTTGGGGTCAGGTTCCCCTCATTATTCTTCACTTTCAACAATGTTTTGGGCTTCAGCTTCCATATTTGGTTTTGATGGCTGTAACATCAATTGTCCTCTGTTTCAAAGACAGTGCTAGAAGCCATGTTAAATTGGGAATCATTTTTTATTTTATTTTATTTTATTTTATTTTATTTTATTTTATTTCTTTTTTATTTTATTTTATTTTATTTTAATTTAATTTAATTTTATTATTTTATTTCATAAGATTTTTTATTTATTTGACAGAGAGAAACCCAGCCAGAGAGGGAACACAAGCAGGGGGAGTGAGAGAGGGAGAAGCAGGCTTCCCGCCCAGCAGGGAGCCAGATGTGGGACTCCATCCCCTATCTCTGGGACCATGATCTGAGCCGAAGGCAGTTGCTTAACCAACTGAGCCACCCAGGCGCCCCTGAGAATCATTTTATTTTTTTTATTTTATTTATTTATTTATTTATTTTTATTTTTTTTTTATTTTATTTTATTTTATTTTTATTTATTTATTTATTTATTTTTATTGTTACTAAATTTTTTTTTCCAGTGTTTCAAGATTCATTCCCCATTCCCCACACCCCGTGCTCCCCGCTTTAGGTGTCCCCAGTACCCACCACCAGGCTCTCCCATCCCTCCACCCCCCTCCCTCCAAGTCCCTCAGTTTGTTTCTGTGTTCAAAGTCTCTGTTGTTTCGTTTCCCTCCCTAGATTACCCTAGTTCCCATTTGCTTTCCTTCTGCCACTG
>PITA01031215.1:0-15531 GCA_004023965.1 Spilogale gracilis
AGCAGACAGAGAGTAGAGAGACAGAAGAGGAGAGAGAAGTAGAGCAAGAGGGCCAAAGCCAGAGCTAGAGAGCTAGAGCGAGAGAGCAAATGCTAAAAAGCCAGAGCCTGAGGCAGAGCCTGCTTCATAGGTCTCTCCTGACTGACCTCGGGTCTGTCAGCTTGCATCAGATCTCCGTGTCCGTGTCATTATTTCACCCGCCAGACATCCCGCGGTTTGGGACCCACCATCTCTGCCGAGGCTGGCCCCCAGCGGCAACAGCTATGCCCATAGGCGTTATGAAAAGGTAGATTCTTTCTTTAGATGCCATTGACTTTCATGAGTAGTAAAGGATGAGAATCAACACAGCATTTATTGTGACTCCTTTCCATTTGGAACCTTAATGATTGCAATGTTTATCCTTTATTCTATAAACCTGGGCCTGTGATTTATAAACACTGCCATCAGGAGAAAGTGCATATAACTCAATTTTTTAACTTAGTTTCTGAGAAATAGGTATATTTATCACATTCGATAGGTGGGTTCTTACTAATACAATTCTCTGATCACTCAGGTCACCCAGTTCCCCGACTTCTCAAAACAGCATGTGATGATGACTTGGTTAGTCCCTTCAGAGGGTAGGTCTTTTCCTCAACAGCAGTTCGCTTCAGATGCCACCACTGGAGGCTGGTTCCCGCCCACTTCCTGTGTCTTTCCAAGGCAGGAGGAGTCTCAATTCTGGATGTGTTTCCTGTTCTCTATCAGCTATGCTGCGGATGTTGTGAAGAACAGCTCCCTTCTTTGATGTGGCCTGGGCATCACGTATTTCTCCCTGGCCCTGCGAGCTTTCATGGTAGAGGTCCTCTTACTTCCACCTCACCTAAGAGGTTTTCCACTTTATAGCCCATAAAATGAACTATTGTAACTACCTCTATTATGCTGGTCAGCTTCATCCATATGTTTTCCTCTGTCAGTCAGTGAGGGCCACGTGCATTTTTGCCTGCTAGATGTGCCAATCTGCTTTCCGCCCAACCATGCTCATTTTGTTCTAATAATTGGCAGCCAAGCTGGAAAAAACTGTGGTACCACAAAGCCTCCTGCGCCTGAGTCTCCGTTTCTTCCTGATCTCATTTGCCCTTCTCCCTCAATCACATGATCCTCTAAGACCTACTGTGAGCATGTGGCTTTGCTAAAACTGGCAAATGATGATACCAGACCGTACCTATGGTCTCCTGTGGCCCTTGTGGTTGAGTTTGATAGATCTGTCATTACAACACCATGTTTTGTTACGATACTGCAGGCCATGCTGTAGCTGCCCCAAGCAGAAGCCCTGCCCAAGGTCGTTGGCACACATGCCTCTCGCATTTGTGTCATTCTGTCCCTGGATATCTCAGTGCTCTGCTGCTTCCTCCATTGTTTTCACCACCGTATACCCAGAATGGCTCCAGTCTCACTACTCACTGCCCCTACTGGTACCCTCCATTTCAAAACCATTCCATCTTATCAGTTCAATGGTGAACCACCTGCCCCAGAAAAAGATATGCGGAGAACCTCAGAATGTGACCTAAGGTGCAGATAAGGTTTTTACAGAAGTAGTTCACTTCCAATGAGGTCATTTGGGTGATCCCCAACCCAAAATGACTAGTAAAGTAATAGAAAAAATGAAAATTTGAACACGGACATATGCACACAAAGAGAACAGGTGAAGAGAAAGGCAGCGATTGAAGTGATGGCTCTAGAGTGAGAGAAAAAAGAACATTTCCTGACTATTTTGTGAGGCCCAAACCTTAAAAGGATATTCCAAAACAAGTACAAATGAAAACAAGTCTCCAATTAACATAGATGCCAAACTAGCAAATAAAATATTATTTAAAATAATCTAGCAGCAATACAGAACAATCATTTAATGTATTTAACCCATTATTAAGAAAGAAAAAGCAATGTGATTTTGTCATATATTTGAAAAAAAAAAAAGGATGAATTCCCATAGAAATTCATGTTAACTTGGTAACCTAGACAGAACTGCCATGACTAATGTTAAAGTGGTGAAAATATTCTTTCTGAGTTTGGGCACAAGGATGATGATACCTACCATCGCTATTTTACTTAACTTCGTATCAGAAACCTTAAGAAGCACAAGAAGGTGAGAAAAGTAGAGGACTGTAGCATTGGGAAGGACTCAAACAAAAATTATTTACAGATGACAAGACTGTGCATTTATGTAATCAGGTCAAACAGGCATGGCATTGGATAAAATAATTAACATGAGTATGTGATTATTAATATTTAGTATTATTAAGCAAGATAAATAGATTCAAGAACAATATTAAAATACTAATTGTATTTCGATATAGCAACAAGAATTAATTAGCAAATAAGTTCTCATATGATATCAAATAATAAAATAACATCAGAAATCATAAAACTTGTGGGGGGAGCCTGGGTGGCTCGGTTGGTTAAGCGTCTGAAAATATAAGCTCAGATCCTGGTCTCAGGGTCCTGGGATCAAGCTTGACTTGGGATCCCTGCTTAGCTGGGAAGAAGTCTGTTTCTCCCTCTCCCTCTGCCCCTCCCCAGGTTCCCCAACCCCCTTTCCCCTGCTCCTTTTCTTTCTCTCTCTCACACTGTCACTGAAATAAATAAATAAATAATTTTTTTAAAAGAAAGAAATCACCAAACTTGGAATATATTAAAAAACTTTGTGGAGTATCAATAGGAAAATGATTAAATATCAGTTGGAGAAATTATAGAAGATACACAAATGCAGGGATTAATCACATTCCTGAATAACAAGGTTCTATGTTTGAAATAGACAGATTATTCCAAAAATGGTCAACAGATCTTATTCAATCCCAATCAACTCCTAGGAGGTATCCCTGTCGGAGTTAAGTTAACATTTACATGGAAAGGTGACGGATCTAGAATGCCAAGGCCCTTTACAGAAGAAAACTGAAGGGCTAAGACTACCAGGCATCAAAATGTTATACACAGTGTAGTGTCACTGCAAGGAGGGGGAAATAGACAAGAGGACACAAAGAAAACCTCAAAGCAACCATAGTAATTTGACAAGTATGAAAGGATTTCATGGTGATGGAAAAAAAAAAAAAAGCTGACTTTCTCAACTGTTGCTGATGTATAGACAGCAATATGGAAATAACAGGCATGAATGAGTGATGAGAAGGCAAAAGGACATCACTGGATAGAAAATAAGCAAAAGTTGGGAAGGTCAGGCTTTGGTCAACAATCACAGAAACAAGGATCTTCTACTATGGGAATAAGTTACAAGTAGCACCTATCTCTTGGCTTTGCTCACCATTCTAATGGTGTCATTTGCATTGTTTCCAAGTAACTCCTATACAAAATTAAATCTGTCCCCTTAAGGGATTTGTGTTCTGAGACAAACATTCTTCGTTTAGACTCCTGATTTCAGACAATCATTATGAGACCTTATAGTCTTCTCCTACCCTTCCAGTGTAAGTGTAGACTACCTCATAATAACCTTCACCCCCTTAATGTTATCTCAGAAGCTTTCTTCCATTTGTCCTGGTTTATATGTAAGAGTTCCCCCTGGTATTATGATCTACTATTTCTAGACTTGAAATGGATTCTAAGATTTCTAGTCTGAGGTCTGACCCTAAGTCTTAACAGGCACATAACTGAAATCATAAGATTGCAAGAGCTCCAATGAGAAGACAGAATTGAAGGAAAGTTTAATGACTAGTCTTCCCTCCAAACAATATAATTTCCAAATACCCTCCCTCTTCTCCCCTCACAAAATCCTCTGATATAAGATATGAAATATATAAAGGGATGGCCAAACTTGGGAGAAGAGTATGAAATATTTCACTAAAGATAGTTGTGTGTCTTATGTTATACATTTCTGAAAAATTTAATCTTTGGGGTGCTTGGGTGGGCTAAGTTGTTGGGCGTCAGTCGTTGGCTCTGGTCATGATCCGGGAGTCCTGGGATCAAGAGCCCTGCATCCAGCCCTGCATTGGGCTCCCTGCTCTGCGGGAAGCCTGCTTCTCCCTTTCTCACTCCCTCTGCTTGTGTTCTCTCTCTACCTGTGTTTATCTCTGTCAAATAAATAAATAAAATCTTTTTTAAAAATTTATTCTTAATCCTTGACGATGGTGGAAGGCCATGTGACTGCATTTCGGGGAGTCCCCTGAATTGAGCTCAATTCCTGCAAAAAACACTACAGGAACACTGTGAGCACCTATGAAATCAGCCTGAAATGTAATATTTCGCACCTCTGGATCACCACGGGGGACAAAGAACATCAGCAAAGAGGTAGAGAGAAGTGAGAGTGATCGAAGGGATACCCCCAGAGACAAGGGGCGTGGGGGAGGAACACCGCAGAGGTGACCCATTGGAGGACAATACCCCAACAAGAAAGTGCTCTGTGTTCTGAGAACAACAGCAGACTGGTCTGATTCAAAGCAAGGCAGAGCTGGTAATGTGGCAGAGCCAGAGGCGCCGAGTCTATTTTTCCACCGCTGCAGCCAAGGAACAACAGAGAGAAAGAGTGCCCCGTGCAGGAGGGAACTTGGAGGAACCCGCTGTGCGGGGTCTATCTTTCCTCTGTTGTAGCGGGGAAACAGGACTCGGAGGAGAGAAAGCGCGCCCGGTGCAGCACGAGGGAGGGAACTCAGAACCAGTGGCGCGGAGTCTATTTTTCCACCGCTTTTTTTTTTCCATTCCTCCACTGCTTTTCTCTCCCACTTCTCTGCACCCAGTGGGCCAGGCATGGACCCCCCCAGGGAAGGCGATTTTGCAGACTTGCACGAATGTGCAGGGCCCCCCGGGACCTCAGTCCCTCCTGCCTGGGGGTCACACAGACTCCCTGGGCAGAGACAAGGTCGCATGACCCAAAATCAGTTGTGGTTTCATGGCACGGGATGAAACAACAAGCGGGGGCTTTGGACAGAAATCAAACCAGCATCTGCGCCCACCCAGCTGTGACAGGCAGCCAAGGGGGAGGCTGTGCAGGGCCCCCCACCATCGTCCAGAGGGTCGCTAATTAGGGGCTCTCTCTGGGAAGGAGGTCTGGGTGCAGACATCTTGCTCCAACCTGACTTCCTCAGTAGCTGAAAAAGGCCAAAAAGAACATACACCCCCCCAGAGATCTGAACCCTGACAACCTGGATAGAATAGATCCAAGTCCCTAGGTGGGGGTGGAGAAATACAGTCCAGGTAGAAGGGGCTGAAAAGAGCACGGCAGGCCCCGCCCACAGAAGGCAAGCCAGAAGCACAGGAGGACAACACCCAAATTGTAAAACCCAACATGGGGAGTAGGGAAGGCAATTAATTAAACTCCTGGTACTTCCCCAAAGGGTGTACACTTTATTGATACAGTTATTTGCTTTTTTCAACTTATTTGCTTTTTTAACTTTTTTCTATTTTTACTTTTAAAGTTTCCATTTTAAACTTAAAAATTCATTCTCACGGTTTTGGTTATTTTAATTTTAATCCCACTTTTTAAAACAACTGATACTCAATACAACACTCCATAACAATTTTTTACCTTGAAATTTTTTTCAAACACATTCCTGTATTTTCTGTTATTGTTGTTGTTGCCTCTTGTTTGCTTGTTTGTTTTATGTTTCCTTTCCTCTCTCTTCTTTCCTTTATTTTTTTTCTTTTACATATACATATAGTTATAAACTTCAAGGTAATCCTGCATCCCTATTCAATACTACCCCCCCTATATACAAACCAGTTCTAATCTCCCTATATCTTTAGAAAGTGGGCTCCTCCAACAATAATAACAAGACAAACTCGGGAGGATCTGAAACACTTTCCTTGCCCACAAGGAATGTCGGCCCTCACCTTCCCACTCTACTCTGTCAGTGTTTCTGTGTAATAGTTTTTGCTTTTGTTAATTATATAAATACTGGTCTTGGGTGTCATTCAGTTGGGCTTCCCTTTTTGATCTCTTCATTGACCCTTGATAGCCTTTTTCTTTACCCTGTAGTAGTTTTGTACCATATAAATCCTACCACTGGGCCCCACTCTGGCAGGGTTTCATTTTCCTGCTTCCTTTCTTCCTTTCCTTTTTTTCTTTTTTTCTTTTTTCCTCCTTTTCGGTGGTGAATTCTGATTGCTCCAAAACCTTCCAGCAACCAATTCACATGCTTAGTGGCTGATGTATTTAGCTATACAACCCCTCAAGCACTCCTCGCCACAATGAATTGGAGGAGGAACACCCAACAGAAGAAGAACCCTGAGACTACAACCCCGGCCACAGAATTACTGGAAATAAACATAAACAATATGACAGAAATGGACTTCAGCGCAGCAATCGTCCAAGCAATGGCTAATTTGGAAAAGAATATCAGTCTCAAAATGGAAACCATCATAACAGAAGTGAAAGCTGAGGTTAGAAAGGCTATTAATGAGATACAATCTAATTTAAATATGCTAACAGCTAGAGTAAGTAAAGCTGAATATCATATCAGTGATTTAGAAGACAGATGGATTAACAAGGAGAAGCAAGAGAACCTTGGAGCAAACAGATAAAAACCCATGAAAACAGAATAAGGGAAATAAATGGTGCCATGAGATTCCAAAATTGTAATTATTGGAATCCCTGAAGGATTTGAGAGGGAGAGAAGCCTAGAAGATATTGTTAAACAAATCATGGATGAAAATTTCCCTAATCTGGGGAATGAAACAAATGTTCATGTCCTAGAGGCAGAGAGGACACTCCCCAAGATCAATGAGATCAGAAAAACCTCCAGGCACATAACTGTGAAATTCATGAATCATAAAACCAAGGAATATGTCTTAAGGGCAGCTAGGGGAAAGCGATCCCTTACCTATAGAGAGAGGACCATCAGAATAACATCAGACCTTTCCACAGAAACCTGGCAAGCCAGAAAGGGCTGGCAAGATATATTCAGGAAATTACATGACAAAAATATGCAACCAAGAATAATGTATCCACCAAGGTTGACTTTCAGAATGGAAGGAGAAATAAATAGCTTCCAGGACCGCCAAAGTCTAAAAGATTATGCAACCACCAAGCCAGCATTACAAGACATAGTAAGAGGGCTTCTATAAAAGAGAAATGAACCCAAGAGCGACACAGAACAAAAATTTACAGAGGTAATCTATAGAAACATGAACTTCACAGGCAGCATGATGTGAATACTAAGGTATCTATCAAAAATCACTCTCAATGTGAATGGCCTAAATGCTCCAATAAAAAGACACAGGGCTGCAGACTGGATAAAACGATAGGACCCATCCATATGCTGTTTATAAGAGACACACCTTGAATATAAAGACACTTCCAGATTGAAATGTGAGGGGATGGAGGAACATCTTTCATGCCAATGGACCCCAAAAGAAATCCGGGTAGCAATTCTCATATCAGACAAATTGGATTTTAATCTAAAGACTGTAGTCAAAGACACAGAAGGACACTACATCATTCTCAAAGGGCCTATACAACAAGAAGATCTAACAATTGTAAATATTTATGCCCCCAACATGGGAGCAGCCAAGTACATAAGCCAACTGTTAAGCAAAATAGAGAATCAAATGGACACGAATACATTAATTGTAGGAGATCTTAACATGCCACTCTCAGCAATGGACAGGTCATCTAAACAGAAAATCAACAAAGAAACAAGAGCCTTGAATGACACATTGGACCAGATGGATCTCATAGATATATCCAGAACATTCTACCCTAAAACAGCAGGATACTCATTCTTCTCGAGTGCACATAGAATTTTCTCCAGAATAGACCACATACCAGGTCACAAATCAGGGCTCAACCAATACCAGAAGATTGAGATTATTCCCTGCATATTCTCTGACCACAATGCCGTGAAACTGGAACTCAACCACCATAAAAAGTTAAGAAGAAAATCAAACACTTGGAAGCTAAAGACGAGCCTGCTCAAGAATCTGTGGGTCAACCAGGAAATCAAAGAAGAACTGAAACACTTCATGGAAACCAATGAGATTGAAGATACATCGTTCCAAAACCTATGGGATACAGCAAAGGCAGTCCTAAGGGGCAAATTCATAGCTATCCAAGCCTCACTCAAAAAATTGAAAAATCCCAAATACACCAACTCTCATTACATCTTAAAGACCTGAAAAAATCAACAAAAATTAAACCAACCCCTCCCACAAGACAGGAAACAATTAGGATTAGAGCAGAGATGAATGAATCTGAACCTAGAGATACAGTAGAACACATCAATGAAAGTAGAAGCTGGTTCTTTGAAAGAATCAATAAGATCAATAAACCATTGGCCAAACTAATCAAAAAGAAAAGGGAGAATACCCAAATGAATAAAATTATGAATGGAGGGGAGAGATCACGACTAACACCAAGGAAATAGAAACAATGATCAGAAATTACTATCCACAATTATATGCCAATATGTTTAACAACCTAGAAGACATGGATATATTCCTAGAAACCTATAAACTTCCAAGACTGAAACAGGAAGACATTGACAATTTGAATAGACCTGTATCTAGTAATGAGATTCAAGCAGTGATCAAAAACCTCCCCAAAAACAAGACTCCAGGACCAGGCGGATTCCCTGGGAAATCTACCAAACATTCAAAGAAGAAATAACACCTATTCTCCTGAAAATCTATAAAAAAATAGAAATGGAAGGAAAACTTCCAGGCTCTTTCTATGAAGCCAGCATTACTCTAATCCCCAACCAGACAATAACCCCATCAAAAAGAACTTCAGACCAATATCGCTGATGAATACGGATGCCAAGATTCTCAACAAGATCCTTGCTAACAGGATCCAACAATACATTAAAAAGATTATCCACCATGACCAATGGGTTTCATCCCAGGGATACAAGGGTGGTTCAACACTCGCAAATCAATCTATGTGATAGAACAAATCAATAAGAGAAGAGAGAAGAACCACATGGTACTCTCAGATGATGCAGAAAAGGCACTTGACAAAATACAACTTCCATTCCTGATCAAAACTCTTCAAAGTATAGGGATAGAAGGAACATTTCTCACTCATTCAGTCTTTCTTGAAAAACCCACAGTGAATATCATTCTCAATGGGGAAAATCTGACAACCTTCCCTCTGAGATCAGGAACAAGACAAGGATGCCCACTCTCACCACTACTGTTCAACATAGTGTTATAAGTCTTAGCAATAGCAATCAGACAACAGAAAGAAATAAAAGGTATTCAAATTGGCAAAGAAGAATTCAAACTCTCTCTCTTTGCAGATGACATGATACTCTAGGTGGAAAACCCAAAAGACTCAACCCCCGAACTACAAGAACTCATGCAACAATTGGGTCTTGTGGCAGGATACAAAATCAATGCACAGAAATCAGTTGCATTCTTATACACTAACAATGAAAAAATAGAAAGGGAAATCAGAGAATCGATTCCATTTACTATAGCACCAAAAATTATAAGATACTTAGGAATAAACCTAACCAAAGAAGTCAAGGATCTGTACTCGAGGAACTACAGAACACTCACAAAAGAAATTGAAGAAGACACAAATGATGGAAGAGCATTCCATGCTCATGGATTGGAAGAATAAACATTGTAAAAATGTCTATACTTCCCAGTGCAATATATACTTTCAATGCCATTCCAATCAACATTCCACCAACATTCTTCAAAGCGTTGGAACAAACAATCCTAAAATTTATATGGAACCAAAAAAGACACCAAATCGCTAAGGAATTGCTGAGGAAGAAAAACAAAGCTGGAGGCATCTCGTTACCTGAGTTCAGGCTTTATTACAAAGCTGTGATTACCAAGACAGCATGGTACTGGCACAAAAAAAGAGAAATAGAACAAAGGAACAGAATAAAGAGTCCAGATATGGACCCACAAATCTATAGGAAAATCATCTTTGACAAAGCAGGAAAAAATATCCAGTGTAAAAAAGACAGTCTCTTCAATAAATGGTGCTGCGGAAATTGGACAGCTACATATAGAAGAATGAAAATAGACCATTCTCTACACCACACACAAAGGCAAACTCGAAATGGATGAAAGACTTCAACGTGAGGCATGAATCCATCAAAATCCTGGAAAAGAATATAGGCAATAACCTCTTTGACATCGGCCACAACAACTTCTTTCAAGACACATCTCCAAAGTCAGACAAAGGTAGACAAAGGTAGACAAAAGCAAAAATGAACTTTTGGGACTTCATCAAAATAAAAAGCTTCTGTATAGCAAAGGAAACAGTCGATAAAACAAAGAGACAACCCACAGAATGGAAGAAGATATTTGCAAATGACACTACAGACAAAGGGCTGGTGTCCAAGATCTATAAAGAGCTACTCAAACTCAACATCCAAAAGAAGATGAACACATCAAAAAATGGGCAAGAGACATGAAGAGGCACTTCTCCATAGAAGATATACTAATGGCTAACAGACACATGAAAAAATGTTCAGTGTCACTAGCTATCAGGGAAATTCAAGTCAAAACCACACTGAGATACCACCTTACACCAGTCAGAATGGCCAAAACTAACAAGTCAGGAAACAACAAGTATTGGAGAGGCTGCGGAGAAAGGGGAACTCTCTTACACTGTTGGTGGGAATGCACATTGGTGCAGCCGCTTTGGAAAACAGTGTGGAGATTCCTTAAAAAATTAAAAATAGAGCTACCCTATGACCCTGCAATTGCACTACTGGACATTTACCCCAAAGATACAGATGTAGTGAAATGAAGGGCCATATATTCCCCAATGTTCATAGCAGAAAAATGGCCACAATTGCCAAAGTGTGGACAGAGCCAAGGTGCCCTTCAACAGATGAATTGATAAAGAAGATGTGGTACATATATACAATGGAATACTACACCTCCATCAAAAGGATGAATATCCAACTTTTGTAGCAACATGGACTGGGTTGAAAGAGATTATGCTGGGTGATATAAGCCAAGAAGAGAAAGTCAAGTATCACATGGTTTCACATACTTATGGTGTATAAGGGGTAATATAGAAGACAGTAGGAGAAGGAAAGTAAATGGGAAGTAAGGTAATTCATGGACAGAAACAAAACAAAAGGGACTTTGGACACAAAATCAAACTGAGGCACTTGGAGTGAAGGGGGTGGGGTGATGGGAGAGCCTGGTGGTTTGTACTGAGGGCACCTACTGCATGGAGCACTGGGTGTAGGGAATGGGCAATGTACCTTGGAACACTGAAAAAAATTAAGTAACAATAAAAAAATGGAAAAAATAATTAATCTTAAAGTGATGTGTAGCTCACTGCGTTTAAGAGAATTGCAGCATTTCTGAGCTTACTGTAAACAGTACTGATTTTTTTTCTTAGATAAATTTCCTGAAGAGCAGCAATGAACAGAAACAAATACTGGAAGATAGAAAAAGGATAAATCAGTAGTATTTTAATATTAATTTTGTACATGCAAATAATCTTCTTGTACTCCCTGGTGGGTTTTATTATACCCATCTATACACACACTGATATACCATTTCACACTATCCACTTTGGAGCTCAGCATATGCCTTCACAAAGCATATGTATGCAGTGCCCTCATACTCCCAGATCCAAGTTATCATATTAAATATATATACTTAATGAAACGGTTACTCACACCTGTATAACACACAAGGTTATACACATATATTCACATTCACATGCAAACAGTCCTTACACACATTATTAACATGTCTCTCAAATACACATATCAACAAACATATCAACACACTTTAATTTTGTATAAAATATCTCTTCACCTTTAAATACTCTTGACTAACAAAAAAATGCATGCATACACCTAAGCTCACAATTGAATATTCTCAACAACTCACATTCTTGCTCATTACTCAATTCCCCAGCCTTTGCATTTGTGTTTACAGAGGAGAGAGGCAAATTAGAAGTTAATGCTTCTAGCTCTGGTCTCTAGTCTCAGAGGAAATCAGAAAATGAGACAGAGGGGACTACGAACAGGGAGATAATAAATGCTTGGGGAAGGGAAAAGCCAAACTTGAACAGGTCTTTAAATGGGTCCTACTTTACAGTCTCTGCTAAAAGCTGAATCACAGGTGCCAGTTAGAGCTGCCCATGGTCAGAGATGAAGCAGAGCTTAAAGGGAATGCTTTCCTTGTGCCCAGTCAGCTCTACACTTCCCAGAAAGCATTAGCACTAAGAGAAGTTGCAAGAAGCTGGAAGACAAGGCAAGACATGCACAAAATGGCCTGACTCACTGGGAGCTCCAGATCGAGATCCCTGATGGCTGGATTTCCTTGAGATGGGGAGAAAGATTCACTACTCAATGTATCCTCCAGGGAATTCTAGAAAAGCAGGAAGGATGACTCCACACACAATCTCTTCATGAAGCACGCTGGATCTGAACCCTCCTCTGCTCAAGCATTATTGTTCTACGCCTTGGTTTTAGATACCCCAAAGTGAGAAAACACCCTAAATGTACCAGAAACAATTTTTTACAATGATCTCAGCCCATTTTATTCCTTTCCCTTTCAGGCATAAACAACAAATTTAAGAGGATAGACACAACTCTCTCCACATAATGGTGCAGAATTGAAGGCTAACAGAGTCAGGGGTACCAGCACGGGTCAAACACACACTCACTGAAGAAAGCAGAGCTCTGACAGTGTGAGAACAATGTTCTTCTAACCCTATCTTCTGAAACAAAAGCAATGTCAGGTTCTCACAAGATAGATTATACTTCAGAGAACAGAAAAATTGCCTCCGAAGTTCAGGGTGTGATCACCCTAGCTATAGTACTGAAAAAGGTGACTTAATTTCTTCTTTCAGTGGGCATTGGACTCACAAGAGGTCCAAAACACAGAATACAGGGGATGGGACATATTTAGAACCAGGAAAAAGGGGAAGGAATATTGGGCAAGAAGGGAAATTCTGTTGCTCTTTATTTCCAACTCTCGAGGGTATGCTCTTTTCATTCCCTCCACCCAGCAGCAAGTTGGTAACTTAGACCTCCCTCGAAAATACCATTGATAACCTCACACTTCACAAAATAATCCAAGATTGGTTAACTCCCTGTCTACTCCAAATGAACTGAAAATTTCACTCTGTACAGGCTGAGTTCATAAGTGTAAGGGGAAAAGGGGCAAGGGAATTGCTAATAGTGAGGATGCCAGATTCCATGGGGTCATAGGTGTAGAGAAGAAAGACAGGCACCTGTCAAGAGCCCCCATCTCCTACTTCAGGATTGGGCCCTGGGTCACCACCTGAGAAGATTCACCACTCCAAAAGAAATATGGCAAACAGGTAGGTTCTTCATTAAGGCTCATGAAAAGACATTTTGTGAGAGTAGGACACATTAAAATGTAAATGCTTATGGTTTTATATTTACAAAGATAGCAGTATTTCCCACAATTAATGAAAGAGATTATTGTGCCCGTTGAGAACTTGTAGGTTTAGCAGGCATCCTCACCAGGGCCCAGTGCAAGAATGAAGGTGGTCTAAGTATGTAGTCCAGTGCCCACGAGCCTCAGTGACCGTGTCTTCACAAATAGAGGGTGACAAACAGGAGGCAAAAGGGAGAGAGAGAGAGAAAGACTCTAGTTCAAACAGTAAATATATGTGGTAGAGCAAGCCAGGCAGGAGGGGATAAACAGGAACCCTGAACCTCAGATAATGAGTGGGTCTGAATTTTCTCTATACCCCAGACAGGAGTATTTGTTTTTAGCCAATAGACTGCTTTATCAAGGTAGGATAGGAAAGTTTCAGGTGAAAGCAAGATTTATAAAGTCTGAGCCCCATTTCTCTCATAATGTTATAAAACTATGGGAAACCAGAAAGTGGTTAGGCCTAGTTGGGATCTCAAAGAAACCCTTTTTAGGAACAGTTGAATGAAACCATGTGTTAGTCCCAACAGTTGATTTGTTATGAGAGATTTGAGAAGATACTGTTTTTGTCTATGTGCTTTGGTTATGGCAGAGACTCAAAGGCTCAGTCCATTGAGGTGAAATAGTGGAAATGTGCCTAGCAAGAACCAGGTAACCTTTTGGGTCATGGACTCCTAGGTAGGTGTTTTTCATCAGAGGGATCAAACAAGATGGACTATGCAAATCAAGTAGAGGTAGAGGAGGGCATTCATAGCCTTCACAGGCCAGCAGAGCAGACTCTAGTATGAGGATTATGTATAATCTTGTGGCCATGGTGTCAAAGGGATGGTGAAAAGGTTCCTTCAAGGATTTTAAGATATGGCTAATCAGTTAAAACGTCATTGTCACTGAACAATGACATTTGTTATTTGTTCCAGCAAATGTTTATTAAACCCCGCTTCAATGCCAAGCACAGACGTGCTACGATGGTGGACTGCTCAGGGCTCATTTCATAAAAATTTACCACCAGGACAAGATTTAGCAAACTATATCGTGCAGACCAAATCCACCTTGCAGACTGTTTTTACAAATAAAACTATAAGAGAATGTAGCCACACTCGCATATTTCTGTGCTGATGGTGGCTGCTCTCAGGCTGCAAGAGCTAAACTGAGACTAGTTGCAACACACACTTTATAGTGCATAAAGTCTAAAATATGTATGATCTGATCTTTTACAGACATGAGTTTGCTGTCCTATAATCTGGGAGGACATACACTAAAGATAATAGGTTTAATTACAGGTGTACAACCATCAGTCAATTATCCTCCAGCACAGATTTTCCTGGTAACTCCTAGAGTCAAAGCAAACTCAACATCACTACATACCTTGCTATAAGTCTTTAAACCAAAGTGTTTTCCAATCTGCCTTCCTACCCTAAAAAGTCACCTACGTGGCTTAAACAGACGGCTGAAAAGAACCTATGGGAAAGGTTAAGCAAGTCAGTTAGTTCTGAAGAACAGAAGGGTAAGATTGACTATTATTGACATTCTTTTTCAGAATAGTTCCCCTAAACAGCAGATTCTACTTTCAAGGACAATATTGATTCTTTCACAAAAATCACACTTGCAGCTAGTATGTTTTGATGCCATTTTGAATGACATAAACATGAATGAGGAATAAAGAGTATCAACACTTCATATTGCAAAAATTTCATAAAACAGTTGAAATTCTTCCAGTTTACCATTAAGATCAACTGATCTATTATACAGTTGAAACCTAAAAAGTATGAAAAATACTAATTAATTATTTCATTAGTATCACCTACAAGAGTAGACTACCTTTGCCCAGGAGAACAAACTAACCATCCTGTGATGCTGGCTTCGGGGAACAGCTCTTTGCATCCTGTGTCTTTCATCCTACTTGGGATCCCAGGACTTGAGAATTACCACTTTTGGATTGCCTATCCATTCTGTGCCATGTATCTTGTGGCTACAGTAGGCAATATCATTGTCCTTCATATAGTTCGAACTGACCACACTCTGCATGAGCCCATGTACCTCTTCCTAGCCATGCTGGCTATCACTGACCTGGTCCTCTCCTCTTCCACCCAACCTAAAATGCTGGCTATACTCTGGTTTCATGCACACGAGATTGAATACCATGCCTGCCTCATCCAGGTGTTCTTCATCCATGCCTTTTCCTCTGTGGAGTCTGGGTTGCTCATGGCTATGGCC
>PITA01031216.1:0-15527 GCA_004023965.1 Spilogale gracilis
TAGGGTAATCTAGGGAGGGAAATGAAACAACAGAGACTTTGGACACAAAAACAAACTGAGGGACTTGGAGGGAGGGGGGTGGAGGGATGGGAGAGCCTGGTGATGGGTACTGGGGACACCTAAAGCATGGAGCACTGGGTATGGGGAACGGGGAATGAATCTTGGAACACTGGAAAAAAAATTTTAGTAACAATTAAAAAAATAAAATAAAATAAAATAAAATAAAAATAAAATAAAATAAAATAAAATAAAATAAAATAAAATAAAATGAAATAAAATGGTGTTGTTATTGTGGAAAACAATTTGGGAGTTACTTATTAAATTAAAAACACTAGGCCATGAATTGCATGAAGCATGGGTGTGAGGCATAAACAATGAATCTTGGAACACTGAAAAAATAAATTATTATTTAAAAAAATAAAAACACTAGACTTTAGACAAAGTAAAGCATTGTACAAACATAGCAAAGTTACTTTCACAATTCCACCTCTGAACACACACCCAAAATAATTGAAAACAGGTATTCAAGCAAAAACCTGTTCATAGATGTGGATAGCACAACTATTCACAAAAGTCAAGAGCTGGACACAACCCAAATGTGCATCAAATTATAAAAGGATAAACAAAATGCATTATGTCCATACAATGGAATATTTTGTTCTGCCATAAAAAGAAAGTTCTGATGGATGGTGCAATATGGATGAACCTTGAAAACATTATGCTAATGAAGTAAGGCAGCCACAAAGATCATATGTTATATGAGTCTATCTGTATGAAAAGTCCAGAAGAGGCTAATCTATCAAGACAGAAAGTAGATTAGTGGTTGCTTAGGACCAAAGAAAGTGGGTAGTGATAGTGAAAAAATAAAGTACAGGATTTCTGTGTTGACAACACTATTCTGATATTGACTGCAGTAAAAGCTGCATAAATCTTTGAAAGTACTAAGCAGAGTTTTCAGTTTCCTTGAGTTATAAAGACATACGGTACTATATATGATAAGGTGTACTGCATACACCTGACATACATATATAAAAATTATTACCACAGTAAGATGAGTTAATATTCATCATCTCAATAGTTAAAAAAACAAAATTTTCTGCCATTACGATGAGAATGTCTACAATCTACTTTCTTGGCAATTTACAAACCCGTCATACAGTGGTATTAACTGCTGTCACCATGTTGTATTTACAGTCCAGTATTCATCTATCTTATAATTGAAAGAGTGTACCTTTGCTCACCTTCATTCAAGTACCACCACACAAACCCTGCCTCTGATAATCACAAATCTAATCTCCTTTTTGTATGACTTCGGTTCTTGTATTGTTTTTTATTCCACATGTAATTGAGGTCATACAATATTTGTTTTTCTCTGACTCATTTCACTTATCATAATGCCCTTGGAATCCATCCATATTGTCCAAATACAGAATGTCCTTCCATTTTTATGGCTGAATAAGATTCCATGGTATATTCATGCCACATTTTCATTATGCATTCCTTGAATAATGAACACTCAGACTGTAAAAATTGAATTGTACATTTTAAAAGGGGGCATATGTGTTAGATGAAGTTATATCTCAGTAAAAATTATTGTAGAAAGGTAGAAAGGGAAGAAGTGAGGGAGGAAGGAAGAAAGGGAAGAAAGGGGGAAGGAAGTTTGAAAAAAAGAAAACTAGTACTATACGTACTTACTGAGAAGAATAATGGATCAAGGAAATCAAACTTTAAGAGCTTCTTGATATTTTCCACAAAGGGATCCTTTGGGTTGTTAAGGGAATCAATGTTCACTCCAAATGATGTGCTGGTAATCACATCCATGCTATAGGCCCCAAAGATGCTGTGAGAGAAAGAAAAACATGTGTAATTAAAATCAACACCTCTTTACTGTCCTTACCCAACACATGCAGCAAAAACTGCACGTAGATTCCAATGTCCAGACAAGACAAAAGCCACACGTCCAGAACCAGCTGCTGCATCATCTGAAGAGTCTATATGTCATCACACTCACTCACAAGGTGCTCATGAGGTGCCAATGATGCAGATGACCTTGTGCTAGGGGTGATGGGGACACTATGATAAGTTAAAACTATCTCTGAGCTCAAGGAGCATAGTCATGGAGGGTTAGAGACCTAAGTTGGACAAATTACATTAGTGTGTTTTGAGTATGGGTGGCGGAAGGTGGATAAGCACTGTCTGAGCAGGAAAAAAAACCTTCCTCAGGGAGTCAAGAGAGATAAGATGGATCTGGATCTTCTCTCACCACAGTATCTATGCTCAGAGCTGATTCTTCAGCACATTACAGAACACAAAGACCCTGTTCTGTGCTTCCAGGAACACCATACTTTCTTCTTTACACCCCTGCTAAGTCTCCTGAAAGACCCACTATGTATCATCTCCATCAATCTGAGATTGCCCTGAGGACTCACTCACTTCTGGAAAAATTAACGACTAAGAATGTTCATACTTTAAAGATATATATTAAATCACACCAAAATTGATTTAGGGGATGCTGTTGTTAAGTGATTATATGCCACTAGTTTTCCTAGAACAGTCCCAATGTACATCTGTTCATCCGCATAATTAAAATATTAAATACACACACACACACACACACACACACACACACACACACACACACAGAGTCACCCTCCCATCCCATGAGCAGGGCCTTCTCTTTTTTGAGACTGAAAGAGGGACAACTGGTCATAAGAATTAACATTCAGTGTTTTGCTAATCTCCACAAAAAAATCAGGAAAGGGGTTAAGTAGTTCCAAATTCCATATCTTAATGTTCCTGCTCCACCCAGTGCCCACCAATATGTACCAAGTGCCTTCCCCTCCACTACTCCATATCCTCTATCCTCAAAGATTTGGTGCAATCCTTCCTCATGTACACTAAAGAAGACCCTTTCTCTCCTGATTGCTCTGCCTTTTTAGGTGAGCTACATCTTGCCTGGCCCACTGGAGTTGTAACACCACATGCATACCTCAGCTGCTGGAATAACTCAACAGTGGGAATTTGGCTCTGTGGCAGCAGCCGGAAAATACTGTGACAGAGTTGGAATCCCAGCATGTGCACTCCTACTTACTCTTTCAAGATGATGGGCTTGCCTTTCTCTGCCTCCTTCCTTAGGTTCCTCACCAACACATCTCCATACCGTCCAATGATGGAGAACATCTGCACACAAAATACAATACTACCTGAACTTAAATCCATGAATCAAATCATAGAATAATGTGGCTTTCACAAGCATGGAGCAGTGATTTGTAATAACAAATCTTATCTTGTCTCTTGTAGGACATGAAAAGACTGTTTTTAGGAAGCCCAAATTCAGCAAACTACTCCTTAGAGATGGACTATGATTTTATTTCCTACATGCTCCCAGATATTCCTTAATTTTCTAATTGAATGTCTTCTTTTCTTACCTCCTTGAGCTTTCCGCTAGTGAAGGTTGGAGATAGTAATGTTCGCATCCTCTTCCATTCTTCATCCTCAGACAAAGAGATTGCACTTTTCATAAATCCCATTGGACCAAGAGACTACAGTCAAAGAAAAACACAATTTTCCCTACATAAGTTTTAGTGGTCTCAAATGTTGTGGAAAATTTGTTAAACAGGCAGAAATTATTCAACAAATATTTGGTGATGATCAACCTAAAAGTAGGCCCTCTGGTAGGTGATCAACAGATACTTACCCAATTGTCTAGCCTCCCACAAGGCTGAGAACACATCCAGCCACATGATGGGCTTTCCAGCCTTTATATTCCATATCCTTTTCGATGCAAATGTGGTATGGGAAATGTGTCAGGGAAGTTATTCCTCCAAGGGAATACACAGGATTAACATCTAGTATATTCTCTTAAACTAAGCAGAGCAGAACTGGATTGGTGAAAGGCAGCCAAATAGCCTGGCAAACTGTATGTTGCCTCAGACCAGTTCTACCATTACATATATTCACAGCATGAGAAACTCAAAAACTGGATGTCTTGATATGGTGATTTTAAAAAACAAAACAAAACAAAAATATGGTAGTTAACACTAAAAAGATTAGGAATCTATTAACTTTTATGAAGAAATAGCATACTAACATGGAAATCTCTTCCCCCTGTATTTTCCCCAAAGAAACATAAGGAAAAAGAGATAAATAACTCTATTTCGCATCTTGGGATTGGCCTAGCAAGTCAACCAATTTGAATATTTCTTCCATTTTCCAAAACTATATTTTGTTTTAAAATGGATATCTCCATGACTAAAATTAACAACTCAGCCAACAACAGATGTTGGCAAGGATGCAGAGGAAGGGAACCTTCTTAGACTATTGGTAGATTGCAACTGGTGCACCACTCTGGAAGGAGCTCCCTCAAAAACTTAAAAATAGAGCTACCCTACAACCCTGTAATTGGACTACTAGGTACTTATTAGAAGGATACAAACATAGGGATTTGAAGGGGACATGCACCCCAATGTTTATAGCAGCAGTGTCCACAATTGCCAAAATACAGAAAGAGCCTCGATGTCCATGACAGATGAATGGATAATAAAGACTTGATACGTGTGTGTGTGTGTATATACACACACATACATACATACATATACATAATACATATACACACACACATACACACACAATGGAATATTACTTAAGCATTAAAAAGAATGAAATCTTGCCATTTGCAACAGCATGGATGGAACTGGAGGGTATTAGGCTAAGATAAATAAGTCAGTCAGAGAAAGACAAATACCATATGATTGCACTCATATCTAGAATTTAAAAAACAAAACAGGGGTGACTGTGTCGCTCATGATCACAGGGTCATGGCATTGAATCCCACATCGAGCTCCCTGCTCAGCAGGGAGGTTGCTTCTCCCTCTCCCTCTTCTTCTCCCTCTGCTTGTGCTTTCTCACTCTCTCTCTTTCAAGTAAAAGAAACAAAACAGATGAAGATAGGAGAAGGCAAGGAAAAATAAAATAAGATAAAAACAGGGAGGCAAACCGTAAGACACTCTTTAACTATAGGGAACAAACTGAAAGTTGCTGGTGGAGAGGGGGCAGAGGGATGGGGTAACTGGATGATGGGCATTAAGTTATGAAGTAATGAGCACTAGGTATTGTATGCAACTTCTGAATCACTGAATTCTACCTCTGAAATGAATAATACAGTTAATTAACTGAATTTAAATTTAAATTTTTTTAATTAAATAAAATAAAAATAAAATATATAGATACCTCCAACACCATTTCATGATAAAAACTCACAAACTAGGAAGAGAGGAAAAGTTCTCCAACTTAATAACAAACATCTAAAAACCCTAAAGCTGTCATTACCTCAGTGAGGAAATACTGATGTTATATCACTAAGATGATGGAACAGAACACTCCAGAATCTGTCACCCCACAAAGAACATCAAGTAGACAGCTATCCACAAACAAATATAGGTCAAGGGCTTATGAGTCCATTTAAGAAGCTTCAACAATATAGTGGAGAAAACACCTGAGAAGGGAGAAGAGTTTCATTTTGCCTGCATCACACCAAGACCCAGGCCAGCACTGCTCAGCATCAAGAGGACATCCTCTAATGTGTGATAGTTCCCCTTCTTGACGAACAACAGAAGGGTAAGTGACCATTAGACCCAGCCCTTTAGGGCACGGCACAAATGACCTGTTTTGGTTTCAAACCTCCCAGAAACTGGCATGGCTGACACAGCTAGTCACAGCTAGGAACAATGAAGGACAGGACTACCACTATCAGTCAAGTGGTAGGAGTGACCATGCTTCTCTGTGCCCTGCTCTGCAGAAGACCCTAGCAACCTTAGCTGCTGAGGAACCAACAGCCAGCCCAGAACTGTGCCCCCTCTAAGATTTTGTTGTTGATAGTCTCAGAGGTTTTCACATTTGCAGACTCTAGGTGCCAGAGTCCTGCTGTGTCCCATCTGCACTCACTTGAGTTGCCTCAGCCAGTGCCACCACCAACATTGTGAGCCCCAAATCTACACCACTAGCCAGTCTTGGCCTGTATGACTGGGCATATGTACAACACCGGCCCAGGCCCCAGAAGCTCTTACGTGTTTGAGGCCAGGCCTGACTCCTGTCACTGGACTGCATTACCACATGGGACCACAGCTGAACCCTGAAGCCGTACACCTACACACTGCCAGCCTGACCTGCGGTCATGAGCCCCCACTGCTGTGCATGCAGTACTGGCTAGCTCTGAAGCCATGTGAGTGCACACAGACAGCTCAGGCAATCAAAGCTACTGTGTGCCCACAGTTGGCACAGGCCCCACCATTGATGCTAGCTCTGTTTCAGGCATGAGCCTGCTTTCAGCCCCCACAGATGAGTATGTGCATAGCACCAACTCTGGCCACCATTCTTCTTCCCCAGTCTTCTGGAACTGGATCTGGTGGTATTGCTGAAGACCCCAACAGCCACTGTAGCCACAAAGAACCCTCCTGCTCTTGCTTCCAAGGATCACACAGTTGTGGAAGATGTGGCCCCCAAACGTTTGAACCAACCATGCTCGCCAAGATTATTTTAAATTATCCAGTCAGAGTGGGGAACAAAAAAATTTAAAGAACTGGGGAAAAAGCCTACAGGACTTATAGGACACCATCAAGTGAAACAATATTCATATTATGGGAGTCCCAGTAGGTGAAGAGAGAAGTGGGCAGAATGCTTACCGAAAGAAACAATGGCTGAAAATTTCTCAAACCTAAAGAAATGGAACTGTAGGAAAATCTTGGGTCATAAGACTTAAAGTTCCCAGTAAGCTTGACTCTGAAAAAGACTTCTCTAAGAGACATTATAATAAAACTGTCAAAAATTAAATCAGAGGGAGAGACAAAGCATGAGAGACTGTCGACTCTGAGAAACAAACTGAGGGTTTTGGAAGGGAGGGGGCGTGGGGGCCTAGGTGAGCCTGGTGGTGGGTATTAAGGAGGGCACCTACTGCATGGAGCACTGGGTGTAGTACATAAACAATGAATCTTGGGACACTGAAAAAAATAAACAAATAAAATAAAAATTAAACCCAAATAAAAAGTCTTGAAAGCAGCAACAGAAAAGGAGCTCATCACATACCAGGGAACACCATGGGGCTATCAGTGGATTCCTCAGCAGAAATCATGAAAGGCAGAAGACAGTGAATGATTTTTTTCAAAATGCTGAAGAAATTGCAACTAAGAATATCTTACCCAGAAAAACAAGGCTTTCAGAAATGCAAGAGAGATAGACATTTCCAGGTAAACAAAAGTGGACAGAATTCATTACCACTAAGCTTGCCTTACAAAAAATACTAAGTGGAGTCCTTCAAGCTGAAAAACAAAAAGGGCAGTTACTCATAACATGAAATCATGTGAAAGTATAAATCTCACCAGCAAATATAAATGTATAGTTTCAGAACACAGTGGTATTGTACTGGTGATGTACAAACTACTTATAACTCTAGTGAAAGCTGAAAACACATTTTTTTAAAACTACAGCTAAAATAATTAGTTAAATACATGATATAAAATATGTAAATTGTGACATCAAAAACATAAGATTGGTGGAGGAGGAATAAAAGCATTGAGTTTGGATGTAAACAAAGTTAGGTTTTATCAGCTTAAAACAGACTACTACATCTAGAAGATATTTTATGTAAGTCTCCTGTTAACTGCAAAGCAAAAACAGAGTAGATACAGAAAACATAAAAAGAAAAAAAATCAAAGCATATCACTATAAAAAAATGAAATTACAAGGAAAGATGTGTAGGAGGAACAATGATCTATGAAACACCTGGACTAACAAATGACAATAGTAAATCCTTATCAATAATTACTTTAAATACAAAGGGAAAGATGAATGGATAAAGAAAATAAAACATTACTCAGCCTTAAAAAGGAAGGAAATCCTGCCATTTCCAAGCATGGATGAGCCTGGACAACACAGACAACATGCTGAGGGCACTAAACCAGACACAGAAGGACAGGATTTGCAAGACCTCAATTATAAGTGGAATCTAGAAAAATAAAGTCAAGTATAGTAACAAATAGTAGAATGTTAGTTATCAGGGGCAAAAGAAAGACAGAAATCAGATGGTACAAACTTTTGGTAATGAGATGAAAAAGTTCTGGAGACTGAATATATTGCATGGTGATTATAATTATGAATACTACATTATATATTTGAAATTTGCTTTAAAAGTAGATCTTGCATGGTTTTCTTTTTTTTTTTTGATGTTATGCTAGTCACCATACAGTACTTCATTATATTTCATGTAGTGTTCCATGATTCATTGTTCTTAATACAAACACACATACATACACAAAAAACTCTGGGTGGCGATTGATATATCAATTCATTTGTCATAATCACATGACAATGTATACATAAAATCAAAACATCACATTTAAGGGGGTAAGAAGATGGCGGAAGGCCAGATGACCGCATTTTGGGGAGCTCCCTGAAGTGAGCCCAATTCCAGCAAAAAAAAACCCACTACAGGACCACTATGAGCACCCATGAAATCAGCCTGAAATGTGATATTTTGCACTTCTGGATCACCACAGGAGACAAAGACCATCGGCAAAAAGGTAGAAACAAGTGAGAGCGACCGGAGGCTTACCCCCAGAGACAGGGGTGTGGGGGAGGAAGCCCGCAGAGCTGAACCATTGAAAGCAAATACCCCAGCACTAAAGTGCTCTGTGCTGGGGGTATAAGAGCAGATTCCAGTCTGATTCTGGGCAAGGCAGAACTGGGAATGCAGCAGAGCCCGGGACAAGGAAACGGTTTTTTTCGCAGCCGCCACCAGAGCGGGAAGCGGGGACCCGAGACCCACAGGGACAGAGAGTGCCCTATGAGGGGCGAAGTCAGTTTTTCCACCCCCGCAGCAGGGAGACGGGAATCTGCAGGGAGAGGAAGTGCCGCAGCTCCAGGGAACTTAGAGGGGCTGGGGTGCAGAGTCTTTCCCCCCACTGCTTAAGCCAGAGAAGCAGGGCTTTCATGGCACGGGGATCTCAGCGAGAGTGGCAGGCGTGGATCCTATTTCCCCGCCACTTTCTCTCTCTCTCTCTTTTCTTTTTCCTTTCTTTTTCTTTTTCTTTTTTTTTCTTTCTTTCTTTCTTTTTTCCCCTTGCCTCCATTGCCTTTCTCTCCTGCTTCTCTCCACCCCGGGGGCCAGGCGCAGACCCCCAGGGAAGGCAATTTTACAGACTTGCACAGGACCGGAGGGGCTGTGGGTCCCGGGGCACAGACAAGGTCACAGCGCGATCCAAAAGAAGTTGTGGTTTTGAGGTGCGGGAGTGAAGCGACAAGCGGGGGCATGGGCAGAAATCAATCCAGCGTCTGCGTGTGACAGGCTGTGACAGGCTGCCAACCAGGAGGCGGGAAAGAGCCCCTCTCTGTGTAGAGGCTCTCTCTGGGAAGGAGGTCTGGGTGCAGACATCTTGCTCAGACCTGACTTCCTCAGCAGCTGAAAAACGACGTAAAAGAACAACCTCCGCCACCAGAGAATTATAACCTCATAACCTGGTTACCATTGAGACCAGCCTCTAGCAAGGGGGTGGAGAGATGCAGCCCAGGTAGAAGGACTGAAGCAGCACTGCAGGCCCCGCTCCCAGAAAGCAAGCCAGAAGCTCAGGAGGACAACACTCAAAATGTAAAACCCCAAATCGGGGGGAAAGGCAATTTATTAAACTTCTGGTACTGACTAAAAGTACCAAAAGCCCTACAACTTATTTATACAGTCTCCCACCTTATTTGCTTTTTTAAACTTTTTTCTATTTTTACTTTTAAAGCTTCCATTTTAAACTTAAAAATAGATTCTTATGGTTTTTTCTTCTTTCAATTTTAACTCCCTTTTTATCACAACGTGATACTTAATACAACACCCCATAACATTTTTTTTTACCTTGAAATTTTTTCAAACACACTCGTGTATTTTCTGCTCTTGTTGTTGTCTCGTTTCCCTGTTTTTTTCTCTGTTTTTCCCTTTCTTCTCTCCTCTTTCCTTTATTCTCTCTTTTACATATACATGTAGTTATAAGCTTCAAGTCAACCCCACATCCCTATTCAATACTACCCATATATACAACCAGTTCTAATCTCCCTATATCTTTAGAAAGTGTGCTCCTCCAACAATAATAACAAGACAAACTCGGGAGCGTCTGAAACACATTCCTTGCCCACAAGGAGTGTCTGCCCTCACCTTCCCACTCTAGTCGGTCAGTGTTTCTGTGTAATTGTCTTTGCTTCTGTATTATATAAATACTGGTCTTGGGGGTCAGATAGGTTGGGCTTCGCTTTTTGATATCTTCATTTACCCTTGATAGCCCTTTTCTCTACCCTGTAACAGTTTTGTACCATATAAATCCTACCACCGGGCCCCATTCTGGCAGGGGTTTCTTTTCTTGCTTCCTCTCTTCCGTTTTCTTCTTTCTTTCCCCTCCCTTTTTGGTGGTGAGTTCTGGTTGCCCCAAAACCTTCCAGCGACCAATCCACCTAGATAGTGGCTGATATATTTAGCTATACACCCCCTCAACCACTCCTCGCCACAATGACTCGGAGGAGGAACATATAACAGAAGAAGAACCCCAAGACTGCAACCTCGGTCACAGAATTACTGGAAATGAACATAAACAATATGACAGAAATGGAATTCAGAGCAGCAATCGTCCAAGCAATGGCTAATTTAGAAAAGAACATTAGTCTCAAAGTGGAAGCCATAGTAACAGAAGTGAAAGCTGAGGTTAGAAAGCCTTTAGATGAGATGCAATCTAATTTAAATATGCTAACAGCCAGAGTAAGTGAAGCTGAAGATCGTATCAGTGATTTAGAAGACAGATGGATTAAGAAGGAGGAGCAAGAGAACTCTTGGAGCAAATAGCTAAAATCCCAAGAAAACAGAATAAGGGAAATAAATGATGCCATGAAACGCTCCAATATCAGAATTATTGGAATCCCTGAAGGAGTTGAGAGAGAGAGAAGCCTAGAAGATATTGTTGAACAAATCATGGATGAAAATTTCCCAAATCTGGGGAATGAAACAAATGTTCATGTCCTAGAAGCAGAGAGGACACCCCCCAAGATCAATGAGGCCAGAAAAACCTCCAGGCACATAATAGTAAAATTCTTGAATCATAAAACCAAAGAATATGTCTTAAGAGCAGCTAGAAGAAAGAGATCCCTTACCTGTCTGGGACAGTGCTTGATCTGCCCCTCCCGCCATGCCCAAGCCACCTGAAAACTTTGGTGGAGGTACCTGTGAATGTGAATGAAAGCCCCTCTGGGCTTTCCCCGCCTAGAATCTGGAAAGCCACATACCCTGTGGGTCAGGGCAATATGTCCTTTGTGTGCTTATTCAAGACATATAGTTTCCTCCCTCGTATCTCTTATCTGTATTTCTTGATCCCTGTGCCTCAATGGTCTCAACTTCTGTGAGTTTAAGCAATCACTCTGTACCCTGCAGTAACAATACTAATCCTGTCTCTAGGGCGGGTGCAAAAGCAGTTAAAGATTTAACTGCACCACCCAACTTCCTCACTTTTAAATAATAAAAGACTGGGGTCCCTGTCAGTCAAGAGAGACAAAGGCAGAGGGCCTGTGCGGAGGCAAGAGAGAGACTGAAGGCAGAAGCAGCAAGAGAGCCTGCGAGGAAGCAGAAAGAGAGCCTGCAGAAATAGACTGAGAGACAAAGGCAGAGAGCCTGTGAGGAAGCAAAAGAGACCCTTAGAGGAGAGAGCAGGGGAGCTGGCAAACAGCAAAAGAGCCTGCAAAGAGAGCGACTGAGAGACAAAGGCAGAGGGCCTGTGAGGAGGCAGCAAGAGAGAGACTGAAGGCAGAAGCAGCAAAAGAGCCTGCAGAGAGAGACTGAGAGACAAAGGCAGAGAGCCTGAGAGGAAGCAGCAAGAAAGCCTGCAGAGAGAGACTGAGAGACAAAGGCAGAGAGCCTGTGAGGAAGCAGCAAGAAAGCCTTAGAGGAGTGAGCAGGAGAGCTGGAAAACAGCGAGAGAGCCTGCAAGAGAGACAGAAACAGAGAAGCAAAGAAAGCAGCAGAAAGAGAAGCAGACAGAGAGTAGAGAGACAGAAAAGGAGAGAGAAGTAGAGCAAGAGGGCCAAAGCCAGAGCTAGAGAGCTAGAGCTAGAGCCAAAGCTAGAAAGCGAGAGCATGAGCCTGAGCCTGCTTCATAGGTCTCTCCTGACTGACTTTGGGTCTGTCAGCTTGCATTAGATTTCCGTGTTCATGTCATTATTTCCCCCGCGGTTCAGGACCCACAACTCCATCGAGCCTAGCTTCTTCCGGCGGCGACGGCACTTACCTATAGAGGGAGGACCATCAGAATAATGTCAGACCTTTCCACAGAAACCTGGAAAGCCAGAAAGGGCTGGCAAGACATATTCAGGAAATTACATGACAAAAATATGCAACCAAGGATAATGTATCCAGCAAGGTTGACCTTAAAATGGAAGGAGAAATAAAGAGCTTCCAAGACCGCCAAGGTCTAAAAGATTATGCAACCACCAAACCAGCACTATAAGAAATGCTAAGAGGGGTTCTATAGAGGAGAAGCGAACCCGAGAGCGACACAAAACAGAAATTTACAGAGGTAATCTATAGAAACAGAAACTCCATAGGCAACATGATGTCAATACAAATGTATCTATCAATAATCATTCTCAATGTGAACGGCCTAAATGCTCCAATAAAAAGACACAGGGTTGCAGACTGGATAAAATGACAGGACCCATCTATATGCTGTTTACAAGAGACTCATCTTGAATCGAAAGACACTTCCAGATTGAAAGTGAGGGGATGGAAGACCATCTTTCATGCCAATGGACCCCAAAAGAAAGCCAGGGTAGCAATTCTCATATCGTACAAATAGGATTTTAGTCTAAAGACTGTAGTCAGAGAACAGAAAAACACTACATCATTCTTAAAGGGTCTATACATCAAGAGGATCTAACAATTGTAAATATTTATGCCCCCAACATGGGAGCAGCCAACTATATAAGCCAACTGTTAAACAAAATAAAGAATCATATTGATGGAAATACACTAATCGTAGGAGATCTTAACACACCACTCTCAGCAATGGACAGATCATCTAAACAGAAAATCAACAAAGAAACAAGAGCCTTGAATGACACATCGGACCAGATGGATCTCATAGATATATTCAGAACATTCCGCCCTAAAACAGCAGAATACTCATTCTTCTCAAGTGCACATAGAACTTTCTCCAGAATAGACCACATACTAGGTCAAATCAAGGCTCAACCGATACCAGAAGATTGAAATTATTCCCTGCATATTCTCTGACGACAATGCCGTGAACTGGAACTCAATCACCATAAAAAGTTCAGGAGAAAATCAAACACTTGGAAGCTAAAGATGATCCTGCTCAAGAATCTGTGGATCAACCAAGAAATCAAAGAAGAACTGAAACACTTCATGGAAACCAATGAGAATGAAGATACATCGATCCAAAACCTATGGGATACAGCAAAGGCAGTCCTAAGGGGGAAATTCATAGCCATCCAAGCCTCATTCAAAAAAATTGAAAAATCCCGAAACCAACCCCCCACACAAGGCGGAAAATAATAAGGATTAGAGCAGAGATGAATGAATCAGAAACTAGAGATACAGTAGAACGCATCAATGAAACTAGAAGCTGGTTCTTTGAAAGAATCAGTAAGATCGATAAACCATTGGCCAAACTAATCCAAAAAAAAAGGGAGAAGACCCAAATTAATAAAATCATGAATGAAAGGGGAGAGATCACGACTAACACCAAGGAAATAGAAACAATCATCAAAAACTACTATCAGCAATTATATGCCAATATGTTTAACAACCTAGAAGAGATGGATACATTCCTAGAAACCTATAAACTACCAAGACTGAAACAGGAAGACATTGACAATTTGAATAGACCTATCTAGTAATGAGATTGAAGCAGTGATCAAAAACCTCCCCAAAAACAAGAGTCCAGGACCAGACGGATTCCCTGGGGAATTCTACCAAACATTCAAAGAAGAAATAACACCTATTCTCCTGAAGCTCTTTCAAAAAATAGAAACGGAAGAAAAACTTCCAGACTCTTTCTATGAAGCCAGCATCACTTTAATCCCCAAACCAGACAACGACCCCATCAAAAAGGAGAACTTCAGACCAATTCTCTGATGAATACAGATGCCAAGATTCTCAACAAGATCCTTGCTAACAGGATCCAACAATACATTAAAAAGATTATCCGGCGGCACCTGGGTGGCTCAGTTGGTTAAGCAACTGCCTTCAGCTCAGGTCATGATCCCGGAACCCGGGATCGAGCCCCACATCGGGCTCCCTACTTGGCGGGAAGCCTGCTTCTCCCTCTCTTACTCCCCCTGCTTGTGTTCCCTCTCTCGCTGTGTTTCTCTCTGTCAAATAAATAAAATCTTTAAAAAAAAAAAAAGATTATCCACCATGACCAGGTGGGTTTTATCCCAGGGATGCAAGGGTGGTTCAACACCCACAAAACAATCACCGTGATAGAACAAATCAATAAGAGAAGAGAGAAGAACCACATGGTACTCTCAATTGATGCAGAAAAGGCATTTGACAAAATACAACATCCGTTCCTGATCAAAACTCTTCAAAGTCTAGGGATAGAGGGAACATTTCTCAACCTCATAAAATCTATCTACGAAAAACCCACAGCGAATATCATCCTCAATGGGGAAAAACTGACAGGCTTTCCTCTGAGATCAGGAACAAGGCAAGGATGCCCACTCTCACCACTACTGTTCAACATAGTGTTAGAAGTCCTAGCAACAGCAATCAGGCAACAGAAAGAAATAAAAGGTATCCAGATTGACAAAGAGGAAGTCAAACTCTCTCTCTATGCATATGACATGATACTCTATGTGGAAGACCCAAAAGTCTCTACCCCCAAACTACTAGAACTCATCCAACAATTCAGTAATGTGGCAGGATACAAAATCAGTGCACAGAAATCAGTTGCATTCTTATACACTAACAATGAAAAAATAGAAAGGGAAATCAGAGAATCGATTCCGTTTACTATAGCACCAAAAGCTATAAGATACTTAGGAATAAACCTAACCAAAGAAGTCAAGGATCTGTACTCGAGGAACTACAGAACACTCATGAAAGAAATTGAAGAAGACACAAAAAGATGGAAGAGCATTCCATGCTCATGGATAGGAGGAATAAACATGGTCAAAATGTCTATACTGCCCAGAGCAATCTATACTTTCAATGCCATTCCAATCAAAATTCCACCAGCATTCTTCAAAACGCTGGAACAAACAATCCTAAAATTTATATGGAACCAAAAAGACCCCGAATCACTAAGGAATTGCTGAAGAAGAAAAGCAAAGCTGGGGGCATCTCATTACCTGACTTCAGGCTTTATTACAAAGCTGTGATTACCAAGACAGCATGGTACTGGCACAAAAACAGAGAAATAGACCAATGGAACAGAGTGGAGAGCCCACATATGGACCCACAAATCTATGGGCAAATCATCTTTGACAAAGCAGGA
>PITA01031217.1:0-15528 GCA_004023965.1 Spilogale gracilis
CTTCATCTCCGTCCTCCCCCTCACCTTCATCTCCGTCCTCCCCCTCACCTTCATTTCTATCCGCCTCCTCACCTGGAGCCTTCTTTCTTCACCCTGGCCAGCCTCCTGCTCCCAGTTTTGCTGTTAGCATTCCCATTAGCAGAGGTGACTCTCCCAGGCTCCACCTCCTCCACGGTGTCCTCCTGTCCCTCTTCCACTACCCAGAGGCCTGCTAGCCAGAGGGGCACACAGCCGAATAAAAAGTACAGGCTGGGACTCTGGCAATGAACTGTGGATTCTGCTGTGGCAGATGAGGCACACAGAGGTGGCCGCAGGAGCGGGACAGGAAAGGTTTCCAAGAGCAGCCAGCTAAGACAACAACATTGTTTTCGGGACACACAGAAACCCTAGATCTCATACCAGAATCATTGGGAATATCTATACATGAACTTGTTACTTAAGGGTTTTTAGGACAGTGGCTTTGCCTCAAAGGATCCGCTGAAAACACCCAGGAAAGTGCCTCATGTGACTCCCCTCTTCTGCCTCTTTAACCCCTTCAGAGAACTTCGATTCACCCATCCTCTCCACACCCATTCTTCCACCACCATCTGCCTCTCAGGTGAGGAAGGAGATGCCCAGAGGCAAGTCCTACACACAAATCCTCACCAGGGTTCCTGCCGGGAAGTGGAATCCCTCTCTCAAAACCACTGAGCAAGGGCAGCCTCCCTGATGGCGACGCCCTGAGGACTCAGGGTGCGAACAGGGCATGAATGGGGTGGGCACCGCTCCGCAGCTAGTGGCACTGCCTCAGTAGGGAGCAAGTTGAAGCACAGGCTTTTCTCTTGACCTTCGTGCCCTGACCTTCCTTGGTGTCCTCCCCCTACAGACCTCCCTGATGTCCCAGGGGAAAGGGATCTTAGACCACAGGTAAAACTGTCATCTTTCCTCCTTCCTAGGGCATTTGGATCTAAACAGGGCCTTTAGAAAGTTCTTCTCTTTGTAAAGAAGCTGCTTTCTAAACTGTCATTCTTTCTAGAAGCGCGAAGTGAGGCCAGGACCATGGCAGGGGGCGGAGGGAGGTACATCTCCCTGACAAGTGCATATGGAGCAGCTCAAGGTATTTTATTCTCATGCAGGATGGAAACAGTAAGTTGGAAGGCTTGGGCTCTAGGATGGGTCCTCTTCCTAGTCTTTTAGTCACTTCCTTTCTCCAAACCTTGGCTTTTTCATCTGTCAGATGGGAACTATCCCACCCTATTTAATGTTAATTGTTAATGTTAATATTAATGTGAACATCAAATAGGACGAGTCTGGAAGTGCTTTGAAGGCTCTAAAACACTCTACTTGAGGGCCAGGATAATTTACTGAAATGCAAATCTCTTTTTCTTTTTTGTGTATAGCCAGCCCCTAGCTTCTGCAAGGTAAAAGCAGTTCTTCCTGTTTCCAGGGAAGGCTGAAGGTCACTGAAGAAGGCGGGGGGGGGGGGTTGTCTTCATGAGACCAGGGGGCAGTAGCACATGGTTAACTGTTATGTATGCTTGGGTATCTTGTCACGATCCCCACATCGATGGTGACACGATCCCCTCTCTTGCCAGGAGAAACCAGGGGCCTGTGCCCTTCCTGGGAGTAGTCTGAATCCAAAGACTGGTTGCCTCAAGTCAAAACAGCTCTGAAGGGCCACCCAGCAGAACTCTGGGTGGGTTGGGTTAAGACCTGTATAGTGATGACATCACAGCCTAACTTACTCCCTCAAAAGTATTTTGTCCCCCAAAGGACTCCCCACTAAACTTCCTACATGCAGCTCTTCATCTCAGACTCAGCTTTCCTGACACGGGGAGGGGGACTGCCAGGCATGCTAAGCATGATAAGACCCTGTTCTCAGCTCTGCCGGCACCTGCAGAAGGGATAAGGTTTCATAAGAGACGCTGCATCCTGGGGCGAAGGCGTTCTGGGCCACAGAGAGATGATCAAAGTCTTCTTGAAGTCTGTGTCTCTGCCTTCTGTCTCATCTCCCTCTGGCACATAGATTAAACGATGTCTGCATTAGCCAACCCTGAATGTGTGACCCCCTCAAAAGTCACCAGGCACTTGCTGTGTCTCAGGCAAGGCCCCGGTGTCCTCCTCTGGGTTCATGCCTGTTCTCTTATGTGCGTTGGAGCACACTCTTACTGGAGCCCACTGTCCTTGTGTTTCCCTTGGCACCTAAATAAATTCCCAGGGTTATTGCTAGAATTCAAATAAACAACCCTGACCTCAGTCTGAACTGGAGGGAAAAAAAAATAATAACCTCAGATAACCTTTTCTCCCCATTTATGGAATGCAGACCTTTTTAGCACATGGCCCAATATGACTGTGTCTTAAGATATTTATATTTACTTCCTACATGTCTTGAGCAAGAACCTCATAACCAGCCAAGAAGGATATGTCAGGGACAGTGATTTTTATTATGGTGCTGACGGATCTCGTAAGTGGGAAATGACCTGTATGACATGGGCACCAACCAACAGACAGGGTGCCAGCCCATCAGAACACATGCCCGTAAGCAAGCTGTGCAGGGTCTCCCCTCCAGAGCCCTGCATCACTGACTTTCCATAGAATGTGAGGGGTAAGTGCTGTTTCCATTGGGTTCCTCCAAAAAGCACAATCCGAGAGAAGGATATGGGTGCAGGTTGTCTGCTTGGGAGATGATCCCAGGAAGCAGGAGGTAGGGTGAGGAGAACGAGACAGGGAAGGGGGAAAAAGCCAACAGTGTGTTAACAAGTCAGTTACCACTGGGGGCAACGGAGGCTCAATCCCGCTGGGACCTTCTGAGGAACCATGGACAAAGCACATGAGGAGTGTTCCACCAGAGGATAGAGGCTGTGGCATTTAACCGTTGATCCCATCCCCTATTAGATGAACATCTCTCCCTTGTATGGTGTTAACACCCTTAACACTTTTCAGTTACCTGAATTTGCCCAAGGGAACTTACACTGTCTTAGAAAAAACAGAGAGTAGTTTCCATGGAAGCTTTATAAAGGAAGTTGGCAAAGCATGCAAACTGGCCAGCCAGGGTGCTCTAAAATCAGGTGAGTTGAAAAATTGTGGTATAGGACATCACAAACATCTGCTACAAATGCTTAATGAAGGCACAGATCAAGCGCACCAAGACGGAAGCCCACACCCTTTCAAACCTGAAAGTATGGGAGAGGACATACACCTAACATTCCTTCCTTTGGGGAATCACCTTTCTCTCCATCTCATTGTAATGGTGTTTGTTCTATGTGGTATGCAGAATAATGGTCCCCCAAAAATGTCCATGTTACAATCCTGGGGACCCATAAATATGTTAAATTATGTGGCAAAGGGGAATTAAAGTCGTAGAAGGAATGAAGATCACTGTCAGCTGACTTTAATGTAGAAGATTATCCAGTGAGATTATAATCTCCTGGATTATCCAGTAGGCCCAGTGTAATCACTAGGGTCCATATAAGTGGGAGAGGGAGACAGAACTTGAACAGAAGATGAACAGAAAGATGACAGCAAAACATGGATGTTACTGGCTTCAAAAGTGAAGAAATTGGACACAAGCTTTGACACTCAGGAGGTTTCTCTAAGGTGCCAAAGGCAAGGAAGTGGCTTCTCCTTTAGAGCCTCCAAAAGGAAGGCAGTCTGGCCAGCACCCTGATTCAAGCCCAGGGTTTCCCATTCTAGACCTCTGAGCTCCAGAACTGTAAGATAATGACTTTGTGTTATTTCAAGCCACTAAGTTTGGGGCATTATCACAGCAGCAATGAGAAACTAATACATTCTATCAGCTTTGATGAGGCTGACTTTCACCCCAGGGGTGGGATCATGACCTAGTCATCCATCTCCCAGACTGCAGGGACTCACATGAGAACAAGTGCATGATCTAGGTAGGACCAGGCCTCTCCCAGTGCTAACGGGGAAGATACATCCTTAAGTGGGATGGGTCCTTCCACTCAGAACGACACTTGCGATTATATGTGACCCACCAGCATTGCAGCAAAAGGAGTAAAAGAAAGGGAGACGTCTGCTTGTGGGAAGTTTTCAAGAGCCTAGTGTCGGGGGCGGCATGATCCCCCCCCCCCGCCATGCTGCAAGACACCAAAAACTATGGTGGAGGTACCCATGAATGTACCCTTTGGGCCGGGGCAATATGTCCTTTGTGTCCCTGGGACGTGCACTTGGGCAAGCACTCATCCAAGGCGTGGAGAGCCATGCCAATCCTTATGAAGCTTAATAATTGTAGGATTGTGGGGGCACAACATACTTACCTTAAAACTTAGTTAAATCTTTACTAACATAAATAGCTTAGATATTGCAACCTCCTGTTTGTGTGACCATTCATTCACTTCCCTATGCTGGGGGGAAGTAAAACGTTCTAATAAGATAAGGATTTTCAGGAACCATCTATTGCTCAGGACATGCCTGCCTGTGATCCATCAGTCTATAGATTAGGATATAATTGGCACATCCTGCTTTATTGTATGGACCCTTCAAAGAAATAGGCACAACCCGTTTTGTTGTGTGAGACCCTCAAGGGCACAAGGCATGTCCTGTTTTTGCGAGGACCCTCAAAAAACACTATTGTCACTATTGTCACTCAAGGCACGTCCTGTTTTTGCGAGGACCCTCAAAAACACTATTGTCACTATTGTCACTCAAGATTGATGATCCATCACTTAAAGAAACTCTTTGATCATATGGTTTTCATCTGAAAAAATATGTAACTCTCTGCTATAAATAAAGAGCCCTGAGAACAGTGTTTTCAGGAGATCCCTACACCATCTTTGAGTTTGATTTCCTCACCGCCGACGCCTTCTCTCATCCTCGGACCCTAACTGTTGCTGGGGCTGGCTCCCGGCAGCCTAGCATGGAAGCGATACTCTTCACACCTGCTAACCTCCCATTCACCAGAGCACAATCCCACGGCTATGCCCCACCACAAGGGAGGCTGGAAAATGTGGTCTGGGAGCCCTGGGAGGAAGAGAAAAAGTATTTCAAGAACAGCTGGGCACGTCTGCCTCATAAGCTTGCCTCTGGAATCTTTCCCTTTCTAATCTAACTGGAATTCATATTGATCCCTAGAGGTTCACCATGAACATAATCACTTATTTGAATATGTCTGTTCAAATTCTACTTTTCCAGAAAGATCCCATCGTGACTACCTTCCCTTTAGACCTAGAGTATTGGGTATCAGTATTTTTGTTTTCACAGGGTTTATCAAGGAGGAGAGAAAGGGAAGCTGCTGAGGGTAAGAGAGTGTTGTCAGAAAACTGGAGGGATTTTTTTTTCTACCCACACACACATTCCCCCACAGACAGTGCATCTGTCCCCAAGGAAACTTGGCTCTGGCTCAGTAAGGCTCAGTGCCAGGGTGAGCCACAGCGTGGACAGCAATGTGTGGGGCAGAAGAGGGACTGAGGACCACAGATGTACCTGTATCAGAACTTTTCCTTGTGTGAATTTACTATCAGATAATTGTGCATAATGCCACAAGTCAGATCATGGGCCCTAGAAGAGAGCCACGTGCAGTAAAGCCAGCCATCACTGTGACCATGTGTCAGATTATACTCATTACCTTTATTTGTTTGTTTATTTGTTTATTTTAAAATATTTTATTTATTTATGTAAGAGAGAGGCAAGAGGCAGCACGCTTGCACATGCATGAAGGAGCAGAGAAATGCACATGCATGAGAAACCGAGGGGGAGGAGAGGGACAAGCAGACTGCATTGAGTGCAGAGTCTAACACGAGGCTGGATCCCAAGACCTGGAGATCATGACCCGAGCTAAAACCACGAGTCACGGATGCCTGGGTGGCTCAGTCGGTTGGGTGTCTGTCTTCAGCTTGGGTCATAATCTCAGGGTCCTGGGATTGAGTCCTTTATCAGGCTCCCTGAATCTTGGGGAGCCTACTTCTCCCACTCCCTCTGCATGCTGCTCTCCCTGCTTGTGCTCTTCCCCCTCTCCCCTGAACCCAGCAAATAAATAAGTAAAATCTTAAAAAACAAAAACAAAAACCAAAAAATACAAGAACCAAATGCTTAACTGAGTGAGCCACCCAGGTGCCTCTATTTCTTTTTTTTTTTTTTTTTTGCACAGACTTACTGCAGGCCTGCTGAAGTGTGTAGACCTCCTTCTTAGAACAATGTTTTGAAATTCATAAAACAAAATACATAAAGATACAAAGGAAACCAATTATATTGAAATACACTTACACAAATATTTAAAAATAAACAAACTTTTGTTATATATGCTTCTTTTAAAAAAAGATCTGTTTATTCATTGAGGCGGGGCAGAGGGAGAAGGAGAGACAGTCCCAAGCAGACTCCGAGCTGAGCAGAGCCCAACCCCGGGCTCTATCCCATGATCCCAAGACTGCAAGCCAAGCCAAAATCAAGAGTCAGACACTTAACCAGCTGTGTCACCGAGGTGCCCCATACGCGTCTCTATTAATGCATGGAATATCAAAATCTAACAGCAGATCTAAAAACCAAGATTTAATAGTAGTGCTGAGTTTGCATTCTGGAAATACCTGTGTAGTTTACTAGCGACAAAGTCCTAATTCCGGCCACCCTCATCATTGAAAGAAAGGGTGAATTTCAGTTAGAAGTTCGTGAAATTAAAGATAATTCTTTTCCTATCCAAATTGATGGGGCTCCTGAATTTTATCCATAGACTCCTTAGGAACCATGGACCCCTAGATTCAGAAGTGCTGGATTATGGTTCTATCATCCCCCCAAATAAGCCCACATTTTTAAACACAGAATACAGAGGTATTTCATACCCGCTACTCACCTCTCTGGGTTGATGCACACACCGGGCTCCTGTTCCCCAGATACTCTATTCTAATAGGGCTAATCAACATTCACCCACACTAATTTTTATCATTACTGGGGGCTGGCCGGGCACCAACCCTCTTTTAAGTTATTTTTTCTTTCTAATTTCTTTTATTGTGGTAAAATATGTATCATAAAATGTACCATCTTAACAATTTTTAAATATACTGTTTAGTGATCTTAAGTAAGATGTTATGTATCATTGTGCAAGCATTACCACCATAAATCTCCACAGCATTTTTCATCTTACAGAATCAAAACTCTGTACCTATAATACAATAAGTGCCCACGACTCCCTTCCCTCATCTCCTGGCAACCACCATTTTACTTTTCTTCTCTATGATTTTGACTACTCTAGGTACCTCGTGTAAGTGGAATCATACAGCATTGGTCTTTTTTTGACTACCTTATTTCATTTACCATAATGTCCTCAAGATTCATTCATATTGTAGCAGGTGTCAGAATTTCCTTCCTTTTTAAGGCTAAATAATATTCCATTTATGTTTATGTCACAATTTACTTAATCCATTCATCTGTCTGTGGGCATTTGGGTTGCTTCCACTTTTTGGCTACTGTGAATAATCCTACTATGATTATAGGTGTACAAATATCTCTTTCAGTCCTATTTTCAACTCTTTGGGGGTAAATAGCCAGAAGTAGAATTGTGGGATTATATGGTAATCCTATCTCATTTTTTTTGAGGAACCTCCATTTATCTTCCACAGAGTCTGTGCCATTTTACATTACCATCGGCAGTGTGTAAGGATTCTAATTTCATGTCCTCTCCACACTTTGCTATTTTCTGGGGTTTTGTTGGTGGTGGTGATTGTGGTGGTGACGATGGTGGGTTTTTTGTTTTTTTATAGTACTCATCCTAAATGAGCATGAGATGGTATCTCATTGTGGTTTTGATATGCATTTCATTAATGATCAGTAATGTTGAACATTGTTTATATGCTTATTGGCCATTTATATTTCTTTGAGAAATGTCCCACTCTGTCCTTTGTTCATTTTTAATTAGATTGTTTGGTTTTTTGTTAATGAATTATAGGAGTTCTTTTTATATTCTGGATATTAACCCCTATCAGATAGGTGATTTGCAAATATTTTCTTGCCTTGTGTAGGTTGTCTTTTAACTCTGTTGATATATTATTTGATGCACCAAGGCTTTTTTAAGTTTTATAGAGTCAAATTTGTCTATTTTTTGGTTTTCCTTGGTATCATATCCAAGAAATCATTGCCAAATCCGATGTCGTGAAGATTTTGTCCTGTTTTCTTTGAAGGGTTTCTTTAAATGCTCTTACATGTAGATCTTTGATCCATTTTGAGTTCATTTTTTTCCCTGGTGTTGGGCAAGGATCTACATACCCTTTTAAACATTATCTCATTTAGTCCTTGTGACAACCCGATCAGGTATAGATAATTCCCATGGTATAGATAACACAAAGGGCAGTGAAGTCACTTTCCTAAGAGGCACAACTAGTGAGGAGGTGGAATCAGAATTCAGCCCCGTTTGTCTGACTCCAGACCCAACTCCACTATCCATTTTCCAGCCCTCTTTTGTGTGTTTGTCACACCTCTGTGTGCATGCCCACCTCCTTCTGCTGGGAACAGCTTCTCCGGTCTGCGCCTGGCAAACCCTCCCCCCTTACAGCAGATGTTGGAGGTGTCCTACCCGGACCTCTGGGCCCCCACCGGCTCAGTTCATGCCACCCAGACTTCCAACTGCCAACACCTGCAATGTTTTGCCTGGGAGCTTTTTGAAGTTGCTGGTGGCTGTTGGGCACACACAACAGACCCAGAAGTGCCAGGAAGTGAATGCCCGCAGAAACGGCTCTCAGCCAATGAAGAGAGGAGTTGGTCATCCTCCCGTCCTACTATCCCTCCAATATGGCCGTTCCATGGCATCGTCTACACTATTTCCCTGTACCCCGTTCCTCCAAAGGATTGAACGCTATTTGCTTACAATGGTTCACTTGCTCAATGATTCGTTTTTATGATTTTCTTTCCCTTCCCTGCCTCACTTTTTCATTCCTCTGCAGGTATCTCCTGGGATTATCACCTAAAAACAACTACTTGTCCCCAAGTCTTTCCTTCCAGGCAAGATTCTGGGGAATTCTGATGTAAGACACTGCTCCTTCAAAACATTGTTCAAACTCCTTCCAGAGGAAGCCTTTTCCACTCTCCTCTACGCATGGCCTGGGGCACACTCCCTGAAGGTCATGGGGCTCAGATTGCCTGCCAGTGGTCAGTTTACACATCGGGTATAGGTTTTCTATTGTGCTGTAATGAATTGCCACACAATGGCTTAAAACAGCACCCAATTCTTATCTCACGGTTCTGTAGGTCTCACGGGGCTGCAATCTTGGTGCTGGCAGGGCTCCGTTCCCTTCTGGAGAGCCTGGGGATGGGTAGGCTTCCAAGCCCATTCAGGCTGTTGGCCAAGTTCAGTTTCTCATGGCTGTAGGACTGAGGTCTCAGTTTCCTTTCTGGTTGTCAGCCTAGAGCCAGTTTCTGCTCCTTTGAGAGACTCTGGGGTACTTACCGTTTCCATATCCACCCACCCCAGCAAAGTAGGTCGGATCTTCCTTATAGCTTCAGCTTCTCTTACTTTTCCTTCCGCCATGTCCCTCTGAGTCCAGCTGGAGAAAGGTCTCTGCTTATAAGGCTTTGCATGATTAGGTCAAGTCTTCATGATCCAAATAATCCCCCGTTTTAAGATCCTTCACCTTAATCCCATCTGCCAAGTCCCTTTTGTCATGTATTGCATGACATTATAAATTTTCAGCTTATAGGGATTGGAAAATGGATATCTTTGGGGGCCATTCTGCTTACCACATCATCTTCCCCCACTCTATCAGTTACCTATTTCTTCTTAAAGAAAATTCAGTGGCTTCAACCAACCACCATTTTGTGTCCTCATGATTCCACGGCTGGGGCTGGGTTCATCTTGGCGTTTCTTTGGCTGCACTGCCAGTGAGACAAAGCCTCAATTGACCACAGCTGGAAACCCTGCTGAGAAGTCTTCCTCTCCTCCCTCACTGCCTCACCTTCCCCACTTCCTCCCTTGGGCTTTCTGTGATTCCCCTCCCCAAGAAAGGGCTTGCACTTAGGTCCTTATCTTAGGGATGTTACCCTCACAGACTTAATGTTTTCCTTATTATTCCTGTTACTTCCTGGCATGGTCTTCTCACTGTGTCTCTCCCTGGTCTCCATCTGTAAGTATGTCACCTTCACAAAATGTTTTCTGTTCTTATTAAAAACATAACCAGATCCCATTCCTGCCCTGTCTGATGGCCCAGACCCCAGGCTTCCTTACAATCAGGAGTCAGTCTTTCTTATCCCATCTGTCCTCACGACTTGAGAAAAGTAGCCCAATCACCTGAATAAACTTCATGCTGAGGCTATAGACTTTCATTTCCTACTTTTCTCTGCATTCTATAATTTCCTTCCCCCCCACCCCCCCGCCCCCCCATCCCCCTTGGCTTGAAACTCCTGGTCTGAGCCTGAAAGGACTGGTTTGCAATTTCGTAATTTCTGTTTCTTGACGGAGAAAGCCTTGTTTACAAAGCCAGCTTCCTTTTCTGTTAAGTAAGGCTCCAGCAGCCACTTCTTCCTCCTGCCCTCCAAGCAGTTTAGGTCAAGCTGTGTCTGCATACAGCGACCTAGTATCAGAGTCCCTGGGCACAGCCAGGGATTTGTTTGCACAGCCAGAGTGTTGTTGCTTATGTGTGGAATCCAAAAAGCAAAACAAAAAGCAAAACAAAAACCCACACTTACAGAAAAAGAAATCAGATTTGCTGTCCCTATAGGCAGGGATCGAGGGTAGGTGGGGAATTGGAAGAAGGTGACCAAAAGGAACAGATTTTCATTTATAAGTAAGTACTGGGGTATAATGTGCAACATGGGGACCATAGTTAACACTGCTGTGTGATACGTGGGAATGTTGGTGAGAGACGAAATCCTAAGAATTCTTGCCAAGAGCAAAAAATCAATTTTTTTATACCTATATGAAATGATGGATGTTACCCAAACTTTTTCAGTAATTATTTCACACAATATGTGTAAGTCAAATTATTATGGTGTACACCTTAAACTTATACAGTGTTGTATGTTATTAATATATCTCAATATTATCTCTATTATATATCAGTTAAACCGGGGAAGATAAATAAACACAAAATGTTAGGATTTAAGGAGCCAGGATTTAAATCCTTAAGGGGGACGCATGAAATAGGTGATGGGGATTCGGAAGGGCACTTGTCCTGATGAGCATCACTGAGTGATGTATGGAAGTGATGAATCACTATATTGTACACCTGAAACTAATATAATGCTGTATGTTAACTATACTGGAATTAAAATTAAAAATAAATAAATAGGAGTGCCTGGGTTGGCTGGGTTGGTTGAATGGCCAACTCCGGATTTCAGCTTAGGTCATGATCTCAGGGTTGTGAGATCAAGCCCTGAGTCTGGCTCCACACTCAGTGGGGGGTCTGTTGAGATTCCCTCTCTCTGCCCTCCCTCCCAAAATAAAGAACCATTTTTAATAAATAAATTAATAAATTCCTTAAAAGTAATCATACTAAATCACTGAGTGAAGCATTATGGTTGATTACATTTTTTTTCATTTTGCTTTCCTGTATTTCTTGAAATTTTATGATGGACATGTTTTACCTTTATAGTCAGAGGAAAAATAGTGGGATTTATTTAAAAAATTAATTATCCAATCAGCCTGTTTAATAACTTATCTGAAAAAAAAAAGTCCTTTCTTAGACTGACCAGCCACTTCCCTTTCCAAAGTGGTTGAGCTGAGGCCATCTGGTCATTTAGTGGCTGTCGAGGGCCTCTAATTCCTGGATTGACCCAATGCATCAGTCATCCTTAACTTGGAAACCCTAGAAGCTGACTCTGAGACAAAGACTCAGAGGAGTCGTCTATGGGAGAGATAATCACAGAAAGCGCAAAGGGAGGACCGGTGGGAAGATACAGGCAAGCAGCCAATCAGGGTGGATTACCAAGGTTGCTATGGCTCGGAGAGCCAGAGCTGTGTCTCCCTGGGATGTTCTGCAGCCAGAGCAGAACACCCCTAAGAGTGTCCCACTGCCACTTCCTATCAGGTATCAAGGGTCACTGAGGGGTAGTGACAATTCCTGGGCACTCGGGCCTGTCTTATGGGTGGGAAAAGTAGGCTCGGGCAGCTGGAGGATGCCCTGGCTGCTCGAAGTGGGGCGTGCTCCCTGAAGGAGTCACTGTGAGGGAGTGAGGGTGGTCAATAACAGCATCTCCTACAGGAGAACAGCATTCTCTAAGGAGAAGATTAAGTTGTGAAGTTGAAGGTGTATCTATATCCCCCAAAACCATAAGCCTTCACTGATAGTCACAGAGCCCCCAATTCATCACCTCTCTGTCAGGGACCATGGTTTTGAGTACTGTGATTATAAATGGCAACGACATTACCAAAAGGCATGATATCCCATTTCCCAACTCTTGAACTTGGGGTTTATCCATATGAGTTACTTTGGATGATGGGATCTAGAAAGGAGTGACAGTGTGCCAGTTCTGTCTAGGCCTTAAGCCACATGAGTTTCTGCTTCCCTCTACCAGCAGAATGAAAAGAACATGTGCAAGCTAGTCTGTGGGTTCCAGGAGAGACAGGAGAACTACATGAAGCTAAGTCAAGTCACCCAGGCTGATCCAGATAAGTCTCCGACTCTTGAGTAAATAAATAATTAGTGCTGTATGATATAAAGATGTGGGGGCTATTTGTTACACAGCAACAGCTAACTGACACATTATGTTGGATACAGCTGAGGCTTACAGCCCCGATTGTTCTTTATTGCCCTTAGTTATCCATATTTCATATCTCTTCTATCCCATTGGGCAGGTAGGGGTTTTCTTTTTTCATTTTTTTTCAGTGCCTAACCTATACCTGGTACACAGTGTACACTCAACATGTACTTACTTATTGTATAAATGAGTACTTGAAAGAATGAGGGAACACATGGGCTTTTTTAAAGACTTTAAGTAATCTCTACATACAACATGGGGTTCAAACTCCCAACCCTGAGATCAAGAGTCACATGCTCTGCTGACGGAGCCAGCCAGGCACCCCTGCGTGGACTTCTCTGAATGGACTTTTTTTTAATTTGACAGAGAGACACACAGCTAGAGAGAGAACACAAGCAGGAGGAGTGAAAGAGGGAGAAGCAGGCTTCCCACCAAGCAGGGAGCCCGATGTGGGGCTCGATCCAGGGTCTCCAGGATCATGACCTGAGCCTTAGTTAGCGAAGGCAGACGCTTAATGACTGAGCCACCCAAGTGCCCCATCTGCATGGATTTTGATTTTAAAATTGTCTTTGAAGGTCCAGACGAACTTGTGATATAGGGAAAAGAGGAGAAAGTTTATGAACCTTCTTTTGAATTTTAAACACTCTATGAATTACTGTATAATTATAAGTGTACTGAAATAGTGTATAAAATAATAGCTATGACTAGTATGCCTACTATTATAAGATCACTTTTTACATCATTTCCCAGAAAACCAGTCAGTCAACACAGAACTTACCCCCAAATCAAAACAACTTTTTTAGGTATTGATTGATCAAAGGGGGCGGCCTTTTTATTTAATATTCAGTAGGTAGGAATTCTTTAGTTGAGCCTCTGGGAAAAGAGATTTGATTGATCTGGATAGTTGTCTTGCTCTGAAGAAAATATTGTCACTCATCCAGAAAGTATGTGTCCCTTCTCTGGGAACCAGAGCTCCATGAGGGCAGAGGACAAAAGCACCACAAAGCGGTTGCCTTGAGGCAGCCTTAGAGAATAAAAGTAGCCTCGTGTGAGGCTCTCCAGGATGACAAAACAACTCGCTATCTACGTAGGTAAATGTGTCAGAGATAGGAGAGGAATGTGCTCTGGAATCTTTTCCCAAAGGAAAAAAAAGTAAGTACGGGGTGCCTGGGTGGCTTATTCAGTCAAGCATTTGCCATTGACTCATTGTCCCAGGATCCTGGGATGGAGCCCCTCATCAGGCTCCCTGCTCAGCGAGAGCCTGCTTCTCCCTCTCCCTCTGCTGCTCCCCCTGCTTGTGCTTGCTCTGTGCCTCCCTCTCTCTCTGTCAAATACATGAAAAATAAAAAATCTTAAGAAAAAGATAAGTAAATTTCAACATAGCACAGTCACATTATCTGTTTTATAGATGGAACAGTAAATGTTCACACTTTACTGAGGTAAAAATATGAAACTGGCCTAAAGTTTTCCAAGTAGTTTTGCAATAGTTTGACAGCGGTTTGCTCTTCTTTTCCAGGATGTCAAACTGGCCACCATCCATTACTGACTTTTAAACTGAAAGTGTAACGGGGATTGTTCGTTAGAGGGAAATCTGTGATTGCTGAAAATATAAGGTCAGAGTGTTGGCATTTCTGTTTTACAATTTTAGGAGGTTAATTTCCCTTTCATATAGCTCTGTATTTCATAATCAGTTTAATGGCCAGTTATAACAAAATTGTTTGGGATGAAAAACTCGCAAGTTTATATTTTATTTATTTTTATTTTTTAAAGATCTTTATTTATTTATTTGACAGAGAGAAACGCAGCTAGAGAGGGAACACAAGCAGTAGGAGTGAGAGAGGGAGAAACAGACTTCCTGTTGAGCAGGGAGCCTGATGTGGGGCTTGATCCCAGGACTCCAGAAACATGACCTGAGCCGAAGGCAGATGCTTAACGACTGAGCCATCCAGGCACTCCACAAATTTGTATTTTAAACAAGTCATATTCTCTGATTTGTTTGAGGCAATAAAACAAAAGCTAAGAATGCCAAGAATTCTATATATTTTTTAAAGATTTTATTTTTGCTTAAGTAATCTCTACACCCAATGTGGGGCTCAAACTCACAACTCCAAGATCAAGAGTCACACGCTCTTCCACCTGAGTCAGCCAGGGGACCTAAAAATGCCAAGAGTTCTGTAATCTAAACTGAATCTATTTCTCACTCCAAGCCTGAAATTCTCAGTCTCCTCTCCAAGAAGCAACCATTTCTTACTTCTAGGATATGGTCCCTAAAATACCCCATGCACATTTAAGCACATTATAACTTTAAAAATTTTAAACAAACACAAATTTTCTAACACCTGTTGTTTCATAGCCTCTTTTTTCCCAATACTCTCTTTCTTCCTTCTTTTTAAAAATAGCCATTTGGGGCACCTGGGTGGCTCAGTTGGTTAAGCGACTGCTTTCGGCTCAGGTCATGATCCTGGAGACCTGGGATCGAGTCCCACAATGGGCTCCCTGCTCGGCAGGAAGCCTGCTTCTCCCTCTCTCAGTCCCCCTGCTTGTATTCCCTCTCTGGCTGTGTTTCTCTCTGTCAAATAAATAAAATCTTTTTTTAAAAAAATAGCCATTCTTTGGTGCCTTGGTGGCTCAGTGGTTTAAAGCCTCTGCCTTCATCTCAGGTCATGATCTCAGGGTCCTGGGATCGAGGCCCGCATCACGCTCTCTGCTCAGCAGGGAGCCTGCTTCCTCCTCTCTCTCTGCCTGCCTCTCTGCCTCCTTGCGATCTCTCTCTCTCTCTGTCAAATAAATAAATAAAATCGTTAAAAATAATAGGCATTCTTAGGCGCCTTGGTGGCTCACTCAGTTAAGAATCTACCTTCAGGGGCATGGGCAATGAATCTTGGAACACTGAAAAAATAAAATAAATTTAAAGTC
>PITA01031218.1:0-15547 GCA_004023965.1 Spilogale gracilis
GGCGGGGAAAGGGGGGGATGGCGGCTGGGGTTGGGCAGAGAACCCCCGCAGCCTGGTACTCCTGCCCGTGCCCTGTCTCCCGCCCCCACGTGCGCGGTGGTCCCTCCGCGGCCGCCAGCCCGGGGTCAGATCCCCAAGAGGACTGGTTCTCCAGGGGCTCCGGCTGGGGGTTGGGGGTGCCCTGCGGACTCTTGGGTGGGGTGACAAGGAGTGAGCGTGCGGGAGATGGCAGCGGTGCCCCGGTCCTCGGGATACACCTTCCCAGACTGCGGAAGGGGGTTAACGTGCTCCCGAACTCCGGGAGGCACTACGGGGAGAGGACGTGGGGCGTGGGCCAGGAAGACTGTCCAGGAAGGGGATGGCAGGCCTCTCCGGAAGCCCCTGCCCCCCGCCCCGTCAACATCTGTGGCGGAGATGTCTGCAGTGGGGCTCCCATCCCTTCAGACGCCTGGAGATGCCCAGAGGAGTCCACCCACGCTCTGGGCTGTCTTGCTCGGTGGCCAGCTTCCTCCAGAGGCCTGAGCCTGGGGCCAGGGCCCTGGAGACCCGCGAACGCGGGCTTGCCACTTGTAGGGAAGAGGCTGGGGGCGGTAGGGGGACCTGCCTGCCCTGCCTGTAATCTCTCAAGGGTGGGGAGGTGGTGGGGGGCAGTGCCTGGTCCAAAGGAAGGAAGGGCCATGGGTGTGTGTGTGGGGGGTGTCCAGGCACAGGGCTGTAGGCTAGGGACTGTCCTGGGGCTGGAGGGTGGGGTGGAAGGGCACAGTGCTGGCCCCTGTGGCTCAGGGGACCTGGAGACTGAATGCGGGTCCTAACACCCAGCAGAGCCCGTCGCCCCACTCCCCGCCTGCAGACACTCTGTAGCTCTAGGGTCCCCTGCAGGGTCCTTGTGCTCTGGCACCCCTGCCCTGGGAAAACCCTTGAGGAGCAGGGCCTGCACCTTGATTTCTGGGACCCTGGCCGTGGGAGGAGTACCCGTGGGGCCTCGGAGCAGCTGGGTATAGGATGCTGTCAGGTAGGAAGTGCTGGATGGGCCACATGAGTGAGGCCCCAGAGGAGCACAGAGCCAGTCCAGCCAGGAGGATTCCAGTCTCCCACCCTGCTCCTCCTCCTCCTCTGAACAGCCCAGGGGCTGAACTCCAGCCTGGGCCCAGGCCCAGCAGCCTTGCTGCCTCCCCCCTCAGGGCTCCCACCAGGACTTCCTGGGGAGGGAAGGACTGCAAAGTTCCAGCTGCCCACTGGAAGCCACCCAGCTGTTTGTGGTTCCCGGTGCCGCTTCCGGGGGTGGGCACTGTTTGATCAATCTGTGCTTGTGAGGCAGGCCCGGTCGTGACTCCCACCCCTTTCTTTCCTCTGTACCCCCTGCAGCCATTCTGCCCAAACAATGACTCCTGCTTCCTGCCTTCCTTTGTGTCCAGGCCCCCTTCTCTCCTCCCTTTCCCCTCTTCCTCTCTCTCCGAGGGAAACTGAGTCTTCCATTGGGCCCCGTTCTCCTCCTGTTGAAGGCTGGGGCAGTGTGGGTGCCCACCTCTTAATTTTTATTCTGAGTTCAGGAGTGGGTGAGTGGTCCTTGTAAAAATCATGGGGAGTTGACTCCTTCCCGATGGGATGTCTTATCCCCACCTTGAGGGTGAGGAGAGAAAGGCTCAGAGCACGTCCCTGGCCCCCAGGAGGAGGACGCAGAGCTGGTGCCCACGACTGGCGGCTTGCGAAACCTCCCCAGGGTGGCCCTCCCCTGCCCCGCCCCCATTTCCTGGTTCCCGGTCTGAGGCTCCACCACAGGCTGGAAGTGGTGGGCTGAGCATTCCCACTGTGGCCTGCTGGGCAGGCTGGCTGGGGGTTAGAGGAGGTGGTCCGGCTGGGAGGAGGGGCCTAGGGCCTCCTGGTCCCCGGTGCACCCTGCTGCCGGCCCGGAGAGGCGTGTTGGAGGATGTCAGTGCGAGACAGAGGTGAGGACACCCTGCTTTGAAAGGGAGCAGCGCCAGGGTGGGCCGCCCCTGGCCTGTGGTGGGGCCAGCCGTGACTGAAGCCTGGAGCGTCCACGGTTGCAGCACAGCTGTCCCTGGGCACCCAGCACACTGGCCCTGTGTCCTTTATGCTAACGGGGGGATGCTGACACCATCCAAGGGAGAGCTGGCTGTGAGTCCCGTGGGCTGCATGTCCGACGGCAGAGGGCCCTCTTGCAGCCTCTCAGTGGTTCTGGGGTCCTGGTGGCCTCGATGCATCTGACTGGCTCCGCGGGGGTCAGAGCCACTGTTGGCGGAGAGCGCAGCCAGAGGAGGTGTGTGGGGGCTGCCGCCTCCCTTTCTGGGGCTGTGCAGTCCATGCTACTGAGCCTTGGGCCCGGGTACTTAGGGGAACCCCTTGCTGTGCACTGAGACACAGGGAGGGGCCGCTGGCGCGGAAATAGTCGGTGACTTCAGGCCCCTGGCTGGCCTGGCCTGCGTTCCTCTCCTCCCCAAATAGCTGGGGGCTGGTGCTGGGCCCACCCCGGCTGCCCAAAGCCCAGGAGCCAGCGCACTGAGCTGAGGCCTGCCTGCTGGGTAGCTGACCGCGACTCCTATTGGTTGGGATCTTACCCCTAGGGTCCTAGAGTGAAGTCCACAGCCATGAGGGTGGCCCCGATAGCCACCCGCTTCTCACCTGCCCACATGCTAGGCAGTTGCAGGGGATTTCCATTTCTCTAGGGCTGGGGGCCAAGAGGAAGGAGAGGCACTGGGAGCTGGTTTTCCATGGAGGGGCTCTGCCAGAGCAGAGGGCAGTGGGGCCAACATGAGGCAGGGCATACGTGTGTCCGCGTGGGCCAGGTCCAGGCCCCTGCTCACACCGTCCTTTGATGCCACGGTCCTTGATCAGGGTGCCCGGGTGGGTTGAGAACCTGGGCCTTCCTGGATTTGCCTATGAGGGCATACTGTGGTGTGCCTTGGGAGCAACACCTGTGAGGGGCACGGGTTTGTCACAGAGGCTGCTGGGAATCCCACTTGAGGTCAGGAACCGAGAGGACCCTTGGGAGATGACTTGAGTGAACACAGGGGGAGGCCACACCGGTTGATGATGGCACAGACCACCCTCTCCGGGGAGGGAGCCTGATTTCTGTCAAGGCAGCCCTCGTGAAGCCCACTCTGAAGGTGACCCCTTGGAGGGGCATGTGGGCTGGGAGCCAGTGGCGGCTGATGCTCCTGGCAGCTGGGAATGAGTGTCTGGGTCATGGAGCAGGTCTGGGTGGCACCGTGCGGCGGCCACTGCCGGAGGGGACCTGCCAGCACCGAGGCCCAGGCATGGCATGCATTGGGTGGACCTCAGAGATGACAGCCCCGCCAGCCCTGCTGCCCTCCTCTGGGCATCCAGGGGGGCAGGGCCTGCTTCTCCCTCGCAGGGGTCGAGAACGCCCACGAATGCCTGCTGTGGAGAGCCTGGCATGGGAGGAATGGCACGTGGAATCTGCAGGAGCCCAGAGCATCAATACTGGGTGACCTTCCTCGTGCCTGTGTCCCCACGCCCCGAGAAGGAGGCCTCCTAGGCTTGAGGTGCTGGGCCACACGGGCCCCAAGTTGCTTTGGCAAGGAGTGAAAGGGTCCTCGAGGGACCTGTGGTCCGAGTTCTGTTTTCTGCGGGGTGTAGGCGCGGCCACCATGACGAAGCCTGGGCCCCTCTGCCACTGGGGATGGGTCAGCCCTGCTTGTGCACCCTGCTAGTGGCAGCCCCTCCCCCCTCCCCTGGCCTTCCTCTGGGTGGTTCAGCCCCAGAGACTCCTGGACTTGTCAAGAGGGAGGGATGCTGGAAAGTTCCACCAGCACCGCAGCCTCAAGCAGATGGGCCATTTTGTGTCCAATTCAAGAGAGTGCAGGGATGAGCCTACGGGGCCTAGGCGTGCCTGCTGGGGGGCGCAGGGGTCTGGGGAGGGGCCAACTGCCCCTTCTGCCTCTGCTATGACTGTTCGTGTGCACGAGTGTGTAAACACACAGATGGGTGGTTGTGTGCATGTGTGCACCTGGATGGAAGGGAGTATAAAGCTGTGTGCGGGAATATGTGAGTCAGTGTGAGGGTTAGAGCATGTGGGTGTGTCTGGGGAGCCTATGTGTGTGAGTGTGTGTAAGTGTGAGCGCTGCCGTGGGGCTGAGTGTAGGGGAGCTGATTTAGTGTGGGCCTTTGGACGAGGTCGTTGGTTTCCTTCCGGGGAGATCCAGGGCCACTGTCCCGCTCCGGTTGCCCTCTTCCCCCTTTCTCAAGCACAAGTCAAGGCAGAATGAGGTCAGGCCTCCAGGAGCCCAGAACTCTAGGTCCTCCTTCCCCGGCCAGGGGCGCCCAACACCCACCCACCCCCCGCCCCCCCGCCACAGCTAGCCCCGCGGCTGCCGGACACCGGGGAGGGCAGAGCCCAGCAGCCTTCCCGGAGGAGGCGACTCGGGCCGGGCGGGCCGCGCGCATTCCTGAGCCCTGACTCAGCGCGGCCGCCCCCTCCGGCCGGGCCCGCCCCCGGCGCGCACGCCCCTCGCTCCATGGCATTCCCGGGCGGGCGGGCCGGACGGGCGCGCGAGCGGGGACTCGGCGCGGGCGCCCTCCCGGCCGGCGGCGGCGGCGGCGGCAGCCCCTCCCTGGAGCGCTCAGGACCCCCGAGGACCCCGCTCCCCGCCACCCGGGGCCGGCGGCGGCGGTGAGTGAGCGCGCTCGGCAGCGGGGCGCGGGGCTCGGCGCGGCCCGGGCGGGTTCCGGGGCCGCGTCCGCCGCGCGCGGGGCCCGGGGCGCGGGCAGCGGCCGGAGTCCGGCGGGGTGCGCGGTCGGGGTCGGGGTCCGGTGGGTCCCCGCCCGGGGCGTCCGGACTTTCCTTCCCGGACTTTCCCGAGCCTCCCGCGGAGGCGGCCCAGCCCGGGATTCCGCGCCCGGCGCGCCGCAAAAATAGCCCGGGGCCGGATTAGCAGGTCCCCGCGGCCTGGCCGGGCCGGACAGCTCGGCTCCGGCCCCCGCCCAACAGCTGGGGGTCCCGCGAGCCGCTGGGCCCTCCCCCCCGGACGGGTTCCGTCGCGGCCGTCGCCGCTGGGTGGTGCTCGGAGCCGAAACTCCGGCTCCGGGGGTGGGACTCCCGGGCTCGTCCCTGTCGCGGCCCTCGTCCCCGGGATGGGACTGCCGCCGCCAGCAGCAGCAGTAGCTGGGGAGCCCGGGGCGGGGGACCGAGCCTACCTCCCGCTCCGCAGCTCTGTGAGTCCCGGAACTGCGGGGTCCTGGGAGCTGCTCCCCGAGACACCCCCTACCTTGTGCTTAGCGGCGGGGGTGGGGCGGAGGGGGGGCGTGGGGGCGTGCCTACAAGCAGGCCCTCTACCGGCAGGCCGGACGGCGGGACCCCAGGCACTCGGGGCGCTGGGGGAGGGCCCAGCTGTCTGCCCTGCTGGGGCGGGTTGGGGCCGGAGAGGGCCTGTGCCGGGGGTCTCGCGGGCCGCCTGCCCGGCCCCAGCTGCCTCCTGACGGGAGTTCGTTCTGTGCAGCTTGGGCTGTGTGTCCCCGTGTCTGTCTGGGTGGGCGGGGCCTAGATCTGGAGGCCCAAGCCTTGTGCTGGGAACCCCACTGCCACCACCTTGGGACTTCTGACAGAGAAGATTGGAGGATGAAACTGGCTTTTCAGGTTTGGCCCAGCTAGATGCTGAGTTCTCCCCACCCAGGTGGAGCCAGCTCCAGCCCCCTAGACCGCCCCCAGAAATCAGGAGGAAGGTGAGGAACCCAGCAGCTGTCTGGGGTCCAAGAGGTCCCTCGGTGGAGCCCCCTCAGCTGCGCCCCCTGCTACCGGGACCTTTCTGGGCAAGCTGGGTTCTTTCCCCTGAGAACAGGCAGAGCTAGTAGGTGGGCACAGCAGCCAAGTGGGCCCCCATTGAAGGTGCGGGGCCCCAGACCCCCCTCCCAACCCTGCCAAAGAGCCGCACAGATGGGCAGACTGAGGGCAGTGGAGCAGGAGAAGTGCTGTGACATCCCTCCTGCAGCGTGCAGCGTTAGGGTCCCGGCCAAGTTGCTGTCCTTGGGAACTCCTCTTCCCTGGGCCCTTGGCTCAGAAGGCCTCACCCAGGTGTCCTCTGCCTTTTAGCGCCCTCCCCCAGGGTCTTCTCAGGTCTCAGAGACTGCTTGGGGCACATGCCGGTGCTCTCTCTCCCTGGACGTGACGTGCTCTCCTTCCAGCTCCAGGTCCCTGACTTTGGTGTCTGTGACAGGATCCACTTTCGGCCCGAGGATCGTGTTCCCCGGCTTCTGCCCGCTTTCTAGGTTGGGTGTGTTGGAGGTGACCTAGCCCTCCCTGAACTGAGAGAAGCTGGGCTGGATACGGTGGAGCTGGGGGCCCAGATGGGATGCCCCTGCCTCGGGGGGAGGGCCAGCTAGGTGGACACCCCGTCCAAGGCTTCGAACCCCCGTGGAGGCTCGGTGACTTCCACTCTTACAACAGACTTCGGGACTGGGCGTCCATCCCCTCACCTCCTGGGACCTCTCTAGTACTCTCCGGGAGCTGGCCCGTCCTGGGAGGAGATCACTAAGCCCGAGGGTGTCAGGGTACCTGCAGCACATGTGTGCCAGGGCAGTGGGGGAACCTCTGGGGGTGCTGAGCGGCAGCCCCCTGCTGGTCTGCTCTTGACCCAGACATGCTGGTAGGAGGGGGGCCTTTCCCCTCTGAAGCATCCCTAACCCCTAACACCCAGCAACACTGCCGATTGCGGAAGCCAGAATCCTCTGCAGCTAGTCTCTTCCGTTGCCCTCTTGCTGACTGCTGTGGGGCACGGGACCTGCATTTTCTCTGAGCTTCCGCCCTCCCCAGCCCAGGGTGCACTCTCCCTGTTAGAGTCAGCGAGGTCAGGAGCTTTGATTCTGGTTGCTGGGGACCCCCAGGTTCATACGTGCCTGTTGGGCCTCCCCGGGACTCGTGCTCCCTCTGCACCGCCATCTCTGGTGAGGTCCCAGAGTATAATTATCTCTGGGAATTCCTGTGCTTTTTGGGGCCTCCTGAGCAGGGAGCCTTGTGCTCTGTCACTGGCTTCTGCATCCGTGTCTGGAGTGATGTCTGTCCCATGGTGGGTGACAAGGGGAGGTAGGGATGGATGGGTCCCCTTGCGGATGGGCAGAGGGCACTGTCTGGGCCATCAGCTAGTCTCGGGCCTGCCCTGCTGCTGTCAGACCTCGTTTCCTTCACGGACAGGTGGCGAGGTCTGGGAGGGTTGAGGAGGGCTGAGGACCCAGCTGTTAGCGATTTTAGCACTTAGGCCGTTTATACGTGAGCCCTAGAGGCACAGGGAGGCGGTGAAGGCCAACAGGCTCCGATGCACGCAGCGGGGCCGGGGATAGCTGGGCTTGAGCATCAGATGGGGGGGCACTGAAGAGGGGTCAGAGGTCAGGGCTCCAGTGTGGAGGCTGGAGGATTTGGCCTCTGCTAGGATCCTGCTCAGGTGAGGCGGGGACAGGTCTGGGCAGGTGTCCTGCGGTGGGGCCCCTTGTTCCTGCTGACCTTGGCGTTGGGTGGTCCCCCGGGGCAGGGCAGGCCCAGGGCTTGGCGGGCCATCCCAGCTGCCCATCAGCCTCCCGTGGCCCCAGCCGGTGCCGCAGGCCTGGGTTCCTCGGTGGCTGCCCGTCCCACCTGAAATGCACTCTCTCAGTGGCTCTGGCCGCGGTCTAGGCCCGGCCAGGACACACGTGTCCTCCTGCCTCCCAACCGGTGTCCAGGTGCCTCCCCTGGCCTCTGCTCTTGTCCTACCTGCCCTTGGGCCCGCCCTCCCTCCTCTCCCCTGCTCCTTCTTCGGCTGCGCTCGGGGAGCTTGCTGGAGCCCGCAGGCAGAGAGTGGCCTGGGTGTTGGTCCAGCTGTGTGCCAGGTGCTGCTATGGTCCCGCTTTTTCTGGGGAAAAAACGGAGACTTGTGGAGGGTCGCAGGTGGTGAAGGCCAGCAGGTGCTGCCCTGGCTTCTCTCCCCTGGCTTCCTGGCCTTCCTCCCCATGTGCCTGGCGCTCATCCCCAGAGTAGGACCTGCCCTGTCCCCCACCGAGCTCTCTGCCCCGAGGCTGTCCGCTGAAAGCAGCTCTCATGGTCCTCTGACCCTGCAAGGTCCTCACCGTGAGCCCCACGCTTGTCCTGTGCTGCCTGGGGTGCCCCCGTTCCACGCTCCCTGGCTGGGCTCGGGCCCCGCCTGTAGCATTTGCAGAGCAGTTGTCCACACTTTCTCCTTCACTTCTGCATGCCCGGTGTGGGGTCTCCTGGTGGGGCCGGGCCTTGGGTGGGCAGCCTTGACTGCTGCCGGACCCACTCAGATGCTGCGTGACCCCGAGCAGTCAGGCCCTCCTGGGCTGCGGCTTCTTGCTGCACTGAAGGGGGTCAGCAGCGCAGAGACGCTGCTGGGATTTCCCCGGAGGGGCTGGCTGGGAACAAGAGCCCACTGTGTGCCTGGGGGAGGCCTGGACACTGAGCCACTGTCTCCTCTGGGTGGGCATGGTGCCCCTCCCCAGCCCAGACTCTTTGTCCTCTGGGCCTGCCCCTCCCCCACCCCAGAGGCCCACTGTGGGGCTCCCCCGTCTTGTGAATCCCACCCACTTGAGGCCCAGATGGGGAACTGTGCACAGAGGGGTGGGGCAGACCAGGAACCCACAGCACTGGGGGAGGAAGGGTGACCCTCTGGGTTACAGAGCACCCTCCCGCCTCCGCTCCTGCCCCCCAAACAGGAAGGACCTGGGTGGAGGTGAGGGGCACTGGGAGATGTGGGCAGTTGGGCAGAGGGATCTGGTGCCTCCCTCATGAGCTCAATGGCCCTTGTGTTCTGGGGCCGACGGAGGCCCAGGCTCGCAGCGGCTGGGGAATGTCTGAGCCCCTGGGTACCGGGGGACGGGCCCACTGTTTCCTGAACACCGGCTCTGGACCGGGCCTGTCTTGGGCCGCGAGGGCCCAGCAGTGACAGCGTGCATGACACGCGGATGGTGCCCTAAGTTGTGCCCAGGGAATCCGGGGCGGGGCCAGTCATGACCAGAGCCTGGAGCGGAGCTGGGCGGGGGCAGTGGGGGCTGGGGGGGGTGTCCCTCGTACTCCTAGGGTGAGAAGCAGCCATACCCCTGGGACGATGTGTGTGGAGGCTCCTGGGGGGGCCAGCCCCCCGTGCCCGGCCTGCGGCTTCCCAGTGGCTGCTCTGGAGCCAGAGGGCGCTGGGCACAGGACCTGGGGCCGCCCCGCTCTCTGGACGGGCAGGAGGGGCTGCGCTCTGTGCTCCGTGCCCTCCCGGTCTGTGCAGGGGTGTGAACCCCTTTCTCAGGTCAGTGGAGAACTGGGACTTGCTCTGAGCAGAATTCTGGCCTCCCTGTGCTGTGTAAGTCCTGGGGGGCTGTGGGCAGCACCCTAGGCCTGTCTCCACTGACGCCACCTGAATGTGTGACCTCGGTAGAGGCCGGCCCCTGTTCTCTGGGACTCCCGTCGCCTATTTGTGAAGTAGGGGTGGGGTTTTCTAGACCTGTTTCTAGAGGCATTCGTGGGTGTGGTCCGAAACCTGAATTCTTTGGTAAAGATTTTATTTATTTGCAAGAGAGAGTACCAGCGGGGCAGGGGCGGTGGTAGCTGCGGTGTGGGAGGGGCAGGGGGACACGCGGACTAGTCCTGCCCAATGCGGGGCCTGCCACACGGGGCGCCGTCCCAGGACCCAGGACCCTTAGCCGGTGACCTGAGCTGAGGGCCGAGGCTTCCCAGGCGCCTCCCCCAACCCGAATTCAGTGTGTCTGGTCCCCAGGCTCTTAGTCAAGAAGGAACTTTGGGGTCTCTTCCCTTGGAGAATTGCTCCGCCGCTGCCCTGCTTGCCACACCCCACAGTGTGCTTTAGGTCTCCCGCTGCCACACATCCCTTCTTTGGGAGAAAGGGACCTTTTGTAAGGGACGGGAACATGGTCACGTGGTCACTGCCTCTCCATCACAGGGCCAGGCGTGGAGAACCAAGCAAACCCTGGGTTTGCCCTGGGTGGCCATGGGAGGTGTGCAGCCTGGCGGGCGGCTGTCTGTGAGTGTGTGGCGCCCTCTGGTGTCCAGGGACCGTCCAAGCCCAGGTGGCTTGTAGAAGAACACCCCCCCCCACCCCCCACCCCCACCCCCGCAGGAAGGAGCTCGCGGGCCTGGGAAGCCAGCGGCCACTCCTCTGTGAGATGGAGGAGTCACACCCGCCTGTCGTGGGTGCAGGGGGCCTCCTGCCTTCGCAGCAGGTGGCATGGCGGCTGCGGGGTTGGGGCTGGGTCCGACAGGCTTGAGATGCAGACTGGCATGAGTCAAACCCGCGCTCCGTGGGTTCCCATGGGAGGAGCAGCTTTGGCCCCGCCTGCCGCCTGCCGCACTCTGTCACCACCTTCATGTCTTAGCTGGATGTCACCTCACCGGGGGACATCCGTGCTCTGGGAACCGTACGCGCTCTGTTTTCCTTCTCACATGTCTCATGTTTTAAAGTAGTGTATCAGCTTACTTATAAGTTCTTTTTTTTTTTTAAGATTTCTTTCTTTTTTTTTTTTTTAAGATTTTACTTCATTATTTGACACACAGAGAGATCACAAGTGGTCAGAGGGACAGGGAGAAGCAGGCTCCCCGCTGAGCAGAGAGCCCGATGCGGGCCTCGATCCCAGGACCCTGAGACCATGACCTGAGCCGCAGGCAGAGGCTTTAACCCACTGAGCCACCCAGGCAGCCCCCCTTTTTTAAAGAGTTTATTTATTCATTTGAGAGAGAGCGCGTGTGCCCACGGGGAGAGGAGCAGAGCAAGAGGGAGAAGCAGACTCCACGCTGAGTGCACAGCCTGCTGTGGGGCTCGATCCGTGACCCTGAGATACTGACCCAGCTGGAAGCCGGAGTCAGGAGCTTCACCGCCTGAGCCCCCCAGGCGCCCGCGCTTACTTAGAGGTTTACTGTTGGGACGTGAGTGCCAGGAAGGCTGGGGTTTGTCTGTCCGTGTTTCCTGTTTCTCCACCTGTGTGCTCCTGGGAGTGCCTCATCGCGACACTCACGTCTTTGTCACGTGTCTGCCTCTCCACACGAACGGGTCTGTGTGTCTGAGGGCCGAGTTCGTGCCCCGCCATGCCTCTCGGGCTGAATGGAGCGCTCACGGAGCTCGGGGAAGGACTCCAGCATCGGGGCCCACGCCTTCCCTGGGCGCAGTGGACCGTGGGGGTCTGTCCGCACTGTTCCCGAATGCCCCCCGCCCCCAGGTCCGCCGTGCCCCCCCGGCACCATGAGCGAGGCTCGCAGGGACAGCACCAGCAGCCTGCAGCGCAAGAAGCCGCCCTGGCTTAGGCTGGACATCCCGGCGGCGGCGCCCCCAGCGACGGAGGAGCCCGGCTTCTTCCAGGTAGGCCCTGGCTGGCAGGGGCCGGGGTGGGGGGTGCCCTGTCCAGCCTCCTCACTGTGACCCCACTGCCCAGCCCCTGAGACGCCAGGCTTTCCTGCGGAGTGTGAGTCTGCCCGCTGAGACCGCCCGCGGCCCCTCGCCCCACCATGAGCTGCGGCGGCCCGTCCTGCAGCGCCGGACGTCCATCACACAGACCATCCGCAGGTAGTCTCCCACCAAGGCGGCTCTGCCAGGGGCACAGGGCTCGGCACATGGGTCCCCTGCGAGTACAGGGGCTGGGCACAGAGCCAGGGTCCCTCCCGTCTTGGCTTTCTCCTCGATCTTGTCCCCCGGGTCACCCTGTCCTCCTGCAGCTCTGGGGACCAGCTGCTCTCACCCACCACTGTCTCCGCTCCCCTCCAGCACTCGCTCTCTCCTTCTCTGTCTCTCCCATCCTAATGCTCTGGTCCCCGGACAGCCGACAGGTGCGCTTTGGGCGCGTGCACACTCTGCCCCTCTTGGGTCCCCCCGCTGCCCGCAGGGCTCTTCCGCAGCGCCGGTCTCTCTCTCGGTCCCTGCTCAGGTACCTGGGGCAGGGTGTGAGTGTGTGGACATCAGGAGGCGTGTGCATGCCTTGCCAGCTCTCGGGGCCGCTGGTGCCGGTGCTGTTCCCTGGGGTCCCTAAAAGCAGGAGCTGGCACTGGTTTTCCTTGCATGGCCTGGGGGGACAGACAGCTTGTGTGGGCTTGCCATGCCCACTGCCTGAGTTCCGTGGCATCTGAGGTCACGCTGCTGCCTGGAGCCAAGCTCCCTGGGGACTCAGTGTCTCCCCGTGAACTCCCCTCTCCGTGATGGGGTGAGGACCCGTACAGAATACCCCGTTGGGCGAGGCCCGCCATCTGCGATTCCAGTGGGAATCTGGGAGCTGGCTGATTGTTCAGGGGGTGGCCAGGGCTGGAATCCATGGTCCTGTCAGTTAGGCCCTGGACCGTGGTGCGATGGGAGGCTTGGGTCGGGGCCTGGCACCCGAGGGGGGCCTCTGAGGCTTCCCCGTGCTGAGAGCCTCCCGTGGCAGGGGCACCGCGGACTGGTTCGGGGTAAGCAAGGACAGCGACAGCACCCAGAAGTGGCAGCGTAAGACCATCCGGCACTGCAGCCAGCGCTACGGAAAGCTGAAGCCCCAGATCATCCGGGAGCTCGACCTGCCCAGCCAGGACAACGTGTCTCTGACCAGCACGGAGACGCCCCCTCCGCTGTACGTGGGGCCCGGCCAGCTGGGTATGCAGAAGGTAGGCCCGCCCACTGCCACCTCCCAGCAGCCTCCCCCTCTGCTCTCAGGGCTGGGACGCGCAGCCCACCAGAGCCCAGGGGACCCCTCAGAGCTCCTGGCACGGGAGGATGCTCAGATGGTTGCAGCAGGGCACCTCAGATACCCTCTGGGAACTGGGGGCGGGGGCGGGGGGGGGGAGTCCCGAGATCGTGCCCTGGGGCCGTCTTTGGATGTGAGACCATCCTGGGATGAACAGCAGTGCACAGGCACTCTCGGTATGGATGGCGGACCCTCTTAGGTTCCTGCACAGCCATCCAGGGACCCACTGGGGAGTGGGAGGGGCAGCAGCTGTGTTCTCCCCGCCAGGATCTAGGGTGGGGAAGGAGCCCCCGTAGCGATGACCCTGGCCTTGATTCTTACGTCTCCTTCCATCTGCCAGATCATAGACCCCCTGGCCCGGGGCCGGGCCTTCCGCGTGGCGGATGACACGGCCGACGGCCTGAGCGCCCCGCACACACCTGTCACGCCTGGTGCTGCTTCCCTCTGCTCCTTCTCCAGCTCCCGCTCGGGCTTCAACCGGTTCCCGCGGCGACGCAAGCGTGAATCGGTGGCCAAGATGAGCTTCCGAGCAGCCGCAGCCCTGGTGAAGGTGGGTGTGGGGAACGGGGTGGGGGGAGCTGTGATCTTGGTGGCCAGCACGCTGCATGCCTCCCTCCTTGCTGGCAGGGCCGCTCTGTTAGGGATGGCACATTACGCCGGGTGCAGCGCCGAAGCTTTACTCCCGCCAGTTTCCTGGAGGAGGACACGGCGGAATTCCCCGATGAGCTGGACACGTCCTTCTTTGCCCGGGTAAGGGCACGGCGACATCCCCCGCAACTCCTCTGGGTGTGTGCCTGCCCTGATCGTCTGTGTTCGCTCAGGAAGGAGTCCTCCATGAGGAGCTGTCCACGTACCCGGACGAGGTGTTTGAGTCCCCTTCAGAGGCCGCGCTCAAAGACTGGGAGAAGGCCACAGAGCAGGCGGGCCTCACGGGTGGGGCCCTGGACCGCAGCGAACTTGAGCGAAGTCACCTTATGCTGTGAGTGCTGCTGGCCGGTGGGCAGGGGTGGGGGCCGCACCTTGGGCCCTGGGGAGCAGCTGGGCCCTGGGACACACATGCCCTGGAGGCCCAAGGGAAGGCGTTGTCTAGAGGGTTGTGAGTCTAGCTTGTGTGGTGTGGCTGGGGACCCAGCGCTGGGCACTGTTCAGGGCTCAGCTTCCCGCCTGTGGAACAGGAGCCTGATCCCAGAGCCCCCGGGCTGGATGGAATGGAGCAGGGAAAAGGAGGGTGTTGTACTTAATGCTCCTGGATTGTCCCGGGACCCTCACGTGGGTTGGGTTCCACGCTCAGGAACGCTGTCCCCAGTAAGGAGGCTGAATGACTGGGCAGCCCCTTCTGGGCTAGATGGAGCGAGAGAGGGTGGGAAGGTCATCCTGGTCCTGCTGGGAGGGATCTCAGCCCACTGGGTGTCTAGAGCCGGAGGTGACAGCACCCTGTCCCCCCAGGCCCCTGGAACGAGGCTGGCGGAAGCAGAAGGAGGGGGCAGCAGCGGGCCCGCAGCCTAAGGTGCGGCTGCGGCAGGAGGTGGTGAGCGCGGCGGGTCAGCGGCGTGGCCAGCGCATCGCGATGCCGGTGCGCAAGTTCTTCGCCAGGGAGAAGCGGCCCTACGGGCTGGGCATGGTGGGCCGGCTCACCAACCGCACTTACCGCAAGCGGATCGACAGCTACGTCAAACGTCAGATCGAGGACATGGATGACCACAGGTGCGCACGGGGCGGGGTGGCGGTGTGTCGGGGACGCAGCTTCAAGCGGGCAGAGCTCCGGGTCAGGGGCGGGACCGGGGGTGGGGCTGTGCTGACGCTCCGCCCTGCAGGCCATTCTTCACCTACTGGCTCACCTTCGTGCACTCGCTCGTCACCATTCTGGCCGTGTGCATCTATGGCATCGCGCCCGTGGGCTTCTCGCAGCACGAGACCGTGGACTCGGTGAGCCCCCGCCCCCTTCCCAGCCCGCACCCCTGGAGGTCGAGGCCCTGAGCTCCCTTCTGCGGCGCTCGGGAGGAGAGTGTTGGAGTGGCATCTCTGACCGCTCTCCCCAACCTTCCAGGTCCTGCGGAACCGCGGGGTCTATGAGAACGTCAAGTACGTTCAGCAGGAGAACTTCTGGATCGGGCCCAGCTCGGTGAGGGCAGGGCTTCGTGGGCGTCGAAGGGTGGGGACCCTGGGCTGGCCTGGGGCCGGGGCCACCGCTGTCCATCTCTCTCGTCCACAGGAGGCCCTCATTCACCTGGGTGCCAAGTTCTCACCCTGCATGCGCCAGGACCCCCAGGTGCACAGCTTCATCCGCGCAGCGCGGGACCGCGAGAAGCACTCCGCCTGTTGCGTGCGCAACGACCGCTCGGGCTGTGTGCAGACGTCGGAGGAGGAGTGCTCGGTGGGTGCCCCGCCGTGTGGGTCTGTGCTCTCCCCGGGACTTCCCAGCGAGGGCCCCCTGCCCACGTTTATTCCCTGCCTCCCGCATCTCCCACTCCTGGCATGGCAGACAGTTGCAGATAGTTGTAGCTGGTGTTTGACTGGGGCGTGCTCCTTCTGCACGAGGGGGTCCTGTTCTCTGCACGTGCCTGAAGTTTACACAAATGGTATTGCCTTATTCTTTCCATGGAGCAATAAAGAGACCCCTTGAAAAGTCATCCAAGTTTTTTTTTTTTTAAAGATTTTATTTATTTATTTGACAGAGAGAGAGATCACAAGTAGGCAGAGAGGCAGGCAGAGAAAGAGGAGGAAGCAGGCTCCCTGCTGAGCAGAGAGCACGATGCGGGCCTCGATCCCAGGACCCTGAGACCATGACCTGAGCCGAAGGCAGAGGCTTTAACCCACTGAGCCACCCAGGTGCCCTCATCCAAGTTCTTATTTTTAAAAAAATTGTTTTAAAAAGATTTTATTT
>PITA01031219.1:0-15527 GCA_004023965.1 Spilogale gracilis
CATGACCTGAGCCGAAGGCAGTCGCCCAACCAACTGAGCCACCCAGGCGCCCCCAGTCTATTCATTTTTACAGACTGTTCTAAGTCCATATCAGGGTTCCACAAAGGTCTGAGTAGAACATGGGTTAATGATGGGGTGCCTGGGTGGCTCAGTTGGTTGGGCGACTGCCTTCGGCTCAGGTCATGATCCCGGAGACCCGGGATCGAGCCCCACATCGGGCTCCCTGCTCGGCGGGAAGCCTGCTTCTCCCTCTCTTACTCCCCCTGCTTGTGTTCCCTCTCTGTCTGTGTTTTTCTCTGTCAAATGGATAAAATCTTAAAAAAAAAAAAAAAAAAGAACATGGGCTAAGGAGAAGGGGAGGGTGTCACTTCATGGAAAAAACAATTCTAGGAGTCTAGCATATTTTACATCTGAAAAACCTCACCTAGGAAAACAAAACAGAACTTAGTTCTTTTGAAAACCTCATTAGGGGAGCACCTGGGTGGCTCAATTGGTTGAGCAACTGCCAGTTGAGCCACCCAGGTGCCCCCCAATTCATGACCCTGGAGTCCTGGGATCACCAGGCTCCCTGCTTGGCAGGGAGTCTGCTTCTCACTCTGACCCTTCCATCTCTCATGTTCTCTTTCTCAAATAAATAAAATCTTTAGGCTCCGTTGGTTAAGCGACTGCCTTCGGCTCAGGTCATGATCCCGGAGACCTGGGATCGAGCCCCACATCAGGCTCCCTGCTCGGCGGGAAGCCTGCTTCTCCCTCTCTCACTCCCCCTGCTTGTGCTCCCTCTCTTGCTGTGTTTCTATCAAATAAATAAATAAAACATTTAAGGAAAAAATAAATAAATAAGTAAATAAAAATAAAAACCTCAGTAGGACATTAAAATGTTCATTTGAACTTAAAACCCAACGGTAAAAACCAACACTGCCCCTCAACCTGCCTCTCCTCCTGACAGGAGCCTAGGATGTGGCTTGTGCCTCTTTCCAGAAATAACTCTGTATTCCCAAACAGATATAAATGAATCACTTAAAAAACAAAACAAACAAAAAACTTCAATGGACCACTGACAGCCACTCTCTAAAACCATGTACACTTTCTCTAATAACCAAAACCACTCGAAAGTCCATTCGCATTAGAATGGGAAAATCGCAGCCAACTCCCTCAGCAGCAGCCTACTGAGCCCTAGACAGCAAAAGCCCCAGGGGACTGCTGCCACACAAGGAAACGCCGGGCGGCGATGCTCTCAAATGTAACACTGAGGAAAAGAACCCAGACTCAAAAAAAGAGCACATGCTGTGTCAGTCCATTTCATGAAGTTCGAAACTAGGCAGCACTAATCTAGGGGGGACAAGTCAGGACATCGGCTCTCACTCACTAAACTACTTCCAACAGTCTACATCCCGCCTTCCCACTTTCTTCTCTGATCTTCTCTTCTGCCACTGCCTCCTCTCAGGTCACTGCAGCCACCATAAGGCTGTCCCTCAAACATACGGGGTTCACTCCTGCCCCAGGGCCTTTGCCCTCACTGCTCCCATGGCTTGGAACACTGCTTCCTCAGTGATGTGTTGGCTAATTTCTTCACCTCCTTCGAAGCTTAGCTGCAATTTCACTTCCTCGACAAAGGCGAACCCGAGCACCTTATGTAATACTGCAACCTCAACTTCACCACCACTACCCCTAACTGCGCAGCACGGGGCTACTTCTATGATAAAATAAACTTTCCACTTTACATGTTTGTAGGCCCTGCTCCTGCCAAAACATTTACCCAAGGTCAAAATGACTTGGCAAAACCTCAAACATGGGCTCTATTCCTCCAAGTACACACTATACATCTGCTTCATTAAAAAACAAAAACCTACCAAAAAAGAGCATTCCGAACAGAAAGGTAAGAAAAAAACTTGCTGATTCCCATAAGACTCCAGTCTTACAGCCTTTCTGGAAAGTCTTTTATCACAACTTGTAACTCTATGTAAAACAAGAACAAGAACAAAAACAAAACCATACATAACTCTTGCACCAACTCTTCCTTCCCCGGAGCACTCTCCTCTTTGTGAGGACTGTATACCCCAGGCAGCTATCTTAACTTGGACTAGAATGAAACTTTTTTTTTCCTTAAAAAAAAATTTTTTTTTTAAAGATTTCATTTATTTGAGAGAGTGAGCAAGCACGAATGGTGAAGAAAGGCAGTGAGAATGAGAAAAGCAGGCTCCCCACTGAGTAGGGAGCCTAATGTGGGACTCGATCCCAGGACCCCAGGATCATGACCCAAACAAAAGGCAAACACTTAATTGGGCCACCAAGGTACCCTTTTCTTTTTCTTTTTTTAAGATTTTTATTTATTTATTTGACAGAGAAGGACACAGCGAGAGAAGGAACATAAGCAGGGGGAGTGGGAGACGTAGAAGTAGGCCTCATGCTGAGCAGGGAGCCTGATGTGGGGCTTGATCCCAGGAATCCGGGATCTCGACCTGAGCCAAAGGCATTTCTCAAAGACTGAGCCACCCAGTCGCCCCGAGCGCCTTTTTCTTTAAAAAAATGCTTTAAAGGTTTGTTTATTTTGCATTAACACCTACTACATGGTCTTGTTTCATTATAATGCTTATTGTCTATTTCCTTACATTAGAATATCAATGTGAGGGCAGAAACCTTTGATTTTGTTCACTGCTAAGACCTAAACACTCAGAATATCAGGCGCTGAATAAACACTTGACTACTGAACAGATGGAGAGAGAGGGCCCCAGAGGCCCAGGCCAGAAGGCAGCCATACCTTATCGATGTAGAAGTCAACCTCAGAGGCCGATTGAAATTCGCCATCGAGGGCGGAGATGCCGCTGGTCCACACCAGGTTCTTCATCTTGTGCTTGAAGACAAGGAGCTGGATCCGGAACTCCTGCTCTGTGAGGTCCAGGAAGCCGGCCAGCTTGGCCACAGGCATGGTGGTGTAGAGCTTGAGGAAGCTGCGGATGGTGGAAAGCTGAGCCTGCTGCTGCACTTCATCAGAAAACACCTTGAGCTGCTGCAGGAAGGGCTCCTTGTGGTAGTTGGGGTGCACGTTGTCATAGTTGGGGACCACAGGAGACAGGAACTTGGGGCATGAGTAGCTGAAAAGTTCCTCATAGACCTGTGGGTCACCCTTCTGCATGCGTAGCATCTTGTCCCCGTATTTCTCCCGCAGCTGCAGGTGAATGCTCTCATCAATTCGCATGGGGTACATGGTGAGGGCGATGGCCAGCAGCGCGTGCATCTGCTCATTCTGCTTGTTAATCTGGGGGCGCGAGACAAATTGGTGCAGGGTCAAATGAGATGGACTTTCTGAGGTCGCCACGGCCAACAGGCCCCTACTACCCACCCAAGTACACGCCGCACGGACCTCTGATTTCTCCCTGGTCTTGCACCAGTCAGTTAACTTTCCGGAAGTCTCTCCCCATCTGCCCTCTAGCTCTATTGAACTTCCAGTCCACTTCTGGGGCCTCCTCTGCTGGTTCCTGGATTCTTCGCTAGGGCTTCCTCATTCTCCCTGGTCCACCCCATCCTTCACCGGCAGATCAATCCTCCCACACTGTTATGACCGAGTCTTCCAGAAATTTGATGGCACCATAATGCCTATAAGATTAAATACTTTAGCTAGATAGTGAAGGTTACCCCAGAACCTAACATCCCAATCTGACTACTCTGCGGCCCTCCAGCAAAGCTATTCATTGTGCTGCTACGTCACCATACTTCCAAGTCTCAATACCTTTGCTCTACCTAGAAACCTCCCAATTCTACGCACGTCTTGGACCCTCCCCCTCCTCCACTGCAAACTATTCAAGGGTGGTACCTACATCAAACTCATTTTTAAATATCCAGAGCCCAGTGAAAACTAAGCAAACTGCCGTTGAATAAATGTAGGCACTGCTGGGGGACAAAAGTAAAACAAATGATACTGTCCTTATCATCAAGGAATTAATGATCTGGAATAACAGGCACAGAAATGAAACTCAGAGAGTAGTCCAGCCATTAAGGAATCATCCTACTGAAAAGACATACAAAAAGCAAAATTCTGGATAGGATTTACCAAAAACTGTCAGCACAGGTGCCAAGGGGTCAAGGTGGTCAGAGGGTTCCTTACCATCTCGTACTTGTATGTGGTCCTCTGGAACATGCTCTTGGTTCTCTGGATGTAGAGGAGGATGTTGGCAAAGACCCGGATGGCATCCTGGTAGCGACGCATCATCAGATACGCAAAACCGACGTAGTAGTATGTGGTGACCTGGCACTCAGGCACCCGTGAATACATGCTCTGTGGAGGAAGCACCCATGAGTCCCCAAGCCAAGTCATCCCAGTCTGGAAGCTGGCAGGGCCCAGTGTCAGCGGAGGTGGAAGCACCTTACAGAGGCCCTGCACTACCCAGGGGGAGAGCCCTGGCTCCAGAGTTACGAGGCTGAGTGCAGACCACACCATTTACTGATGAAGCTATAAGACCCAGGATCTCTACATTGTTAGATGTAACAGAAAGAAACTGGATCAGGTGACCCTTACATTTCTTTCAGCTCCAAATCCCTCCACACCTCAGTTGTGTATTCTTCCTCACTTTCTACTCCTTGCTTTTCCAGATAAACCCAATAAAGGAACAAAGACTGAAAGAAAAAGGTACACAAGTGCACGTGCACAGAAACACACAACAAAAATTACCGATTTTTCTGTGACTAAGAAAAACCACCACAGCTAATTCTCATTGTCTATACCACCTTAGAACTAAGTCTCTTGCTAATTCCTTAACTAATGAAATCTGAATAGTAAAAATCTGCCATTATCATTGTTTTGAAAATACAAAGACTGTTAAACATTTCGAGTGTTACTAAGCAACAAAGAGAAAAAACCCTGCCTATACACAGAGGTTCACTACAGTGCTTCCCCCAGTTTTCAACTGGCCTGGGGAAGAATCCTCTTTTTGATCCCTACGATTTGTCCTTATAGATCAGAGTTTCTCTTAAAGCAGACTCTGGATAGAGGAGCAGGGGTAAATAGGTAAATCACCTTCTTATTGAGTTCGATATTCTCCAGCACCTTGATGGCCTGATAGTAATCCCCCAACAGGGAGTGCAGACGCAAAAGTCCCACCAGGCTGAAATACCCAAGCATCTTGTAAAGGGAGTGCCGTCCATACTCGCCAGCCACGCTCTCGGGGTCACCTGAGGAAAAACAGACACTGTGACCATTTCAGCAGGGGAATGTGAAGGAAGGTAAGCCTAAGCCTTGAATGTCAGTCACTCAGTTGACTCTTCACCTACTACGGGCCTCTGAATTTTCCTGCAACAGGGAATAACTGCCTTCAAAGCAATACCCAGAAGCAGCATGACTGACCTTCATCTTTTTTTTTTTCTTTTTTAAGTAATCTACACCCAATGTGAGTCTCGAACTCACAACCCCAAGATCAAGAGTCACATACTCTATACCGACTGGCCAGATGCCCTTGGCCTTACACTTAATCTTAAATTTACCAAGAGGAGTTGTGGGGGGGCAGAGGGCGGGCAGGTTTTTATTTGTTTGGTTCCAAGACACCTGACATTATTGAGATGACCCCTTTTATCAGCAGCAGTTACTCATCAAGGCCACTGCTTTCAGGAAGTTCATGAGATCAAAGCTACTTTTCTAATAACACTAAGATGCTATTTTTTTTCCCTCACTGAAATGCCATGTTGCACTGATGGTGTAAAACCAGTGATAACATAAACCAGGCAGTGGCAACAAACTCCATCAGTAATTACTGTATTCCTTCCCACCACATATGGTAAAAGAGCCAGTCACTTTTTCACAAAACACCATTTTTACTTGAATAACTGACACATAAATTACGGTTACTTAGAGGCGCCTGGGTGGCTCAGTTGGTTAAGCGACTGCCTTCGGCTCAGGTCATGATCCCGTCGACCTGGGATCAAGCCCCACATCGGGCTCCCTGCTCAGCGGGAAGCCCACTTTCCTCTCACTCACTCCCCCTGCTTGTATTCCCTCTCTAGCTGTATTTCTATCAAATAAATAAATAAAATCTTAAAAAAAAAAATTATGGTTACTTAGATTTGGGTATTAGGAGACATTTTCTCAAAAATGAATGGGGTGAGCCTGTTACACTTCAATAAAAACATCGAGTGCTCACTGCCAATGAAATGTGAGCTTTTAAGTGAACTCTGGTTTTAAAGACATGTATCCGCCACTATGAGCCCAACAGCTTCCAAATAGAGACTTAACTGATGAAGCTGATGATGAAAGTGGCTTGTTTAGGTTGTGTAATAAAATGTCAACATTTAGAAAATCTTTATAACTCAATGAACAAATATTTTACAAAACTGTGCAGGGGAAAAAAGATCCATTCAAGCTGCAAGATAGACTAATAAACCTTAACATAACCAAGTAAAAGTTCATTGCTAAGGTTTCAAATTTTCACCAGTATGAAACCCCCATCGTCAAGTTTGATGCAGCAGCAAAGAATATCAGAACTACCTAAAAAGGCTGTTAAGACACATCTCCCTTTCCTAATTCCATGTCTGGGTGAGGCCAGGTCTCCCCCATATACTTCAACCCCAAACTGCATACTGTAATTGCAACAAACTGAAAGCAGGAACAGAATGAGAATCCAGCTCCCTTACAATGCCAGGCGCTAAGGAGATTCGCAAACATGGCACCCTTCTCGCAGAGAAAAAACATTTCTATGGATAAACTCTGATTTTCAGTCTTTAAAGACTGTAAAGCAGTCCTGACATCAAAGTATGAGAAGCGCTTACCTACACAAAGGCCCTGGAGACACAGCAGAAGTGTCTGCAATCAGACCTCATGAGTGCCAGCTGGTTCGGTGTATCGGCCAACAGGTGACCAAGCCCGACAGCCCACAGCACCAGGCTGCTGTTCACAGCTGACACCAAAGAGGAGCAGCCCATGACCGATGGCACGGTAGCCCCCCACGCTCCCCGTGGCCTCTCTCCCCCGGAACAGATGGCGAGCAGCACTCACCTCCGCTTGTATACACCTCCAGCTGCCGGTTAATGTTGGATTTGTCTACCAGGGAGTGAAGGACATTGAGGACACTATGAACATTCCAGATTTTGGGATTGGAGCGAAGGAAGTCAATCTCCTCCTCTGACTTCTTGGCAGTCTTGCAGCGGTACTGACTGAATGACTGAAACTGTTGGGAAGAAGGGAGAGAAGCAGGAGTGGGCAGGGGCATGGCACTGCGTCTCATGCTAAACCGCTCTGTACACTACTTGTTTTTGCAAAGCCATCTTTGATTAAATCAAATTGTACTCATTACTGAGTATTGACTTAATTCACAACTAAGTAAAAATCTCTAAGATGAAAGGTAGTTTATGAAAAAAACATTCAACCTGGAGTCAAATACAGCCCAGAGTCACTTAATGTCTCTGGGCTTCACAATGCAGTCGATCTGGCTGCCAGAACCAGGTCTTTTTCTAACAGATCTTTTTCTCTTAGATTGTGCCATGCCCAACTCAGGATCACAATGAAGACATGGTGGTGGAGACAAGGTAGGTATCTATATGTGCGAGTCTTGTCTACTGGAGCTGACCATCTAACCAGGGGCAGGAACCCAGTCTGGGTCACCTCTGTACCAACCACAGAGCCTTGCCAAGTAGAAGGCACATCTAGGGCCCGCACCACAGGTATTCCTTAAGGCAGTGGTTCTATCTGGGACCAACAACGGGCTGGCTCCATCAGGCACCCCCCACTCAAACTGTTTTTAAAAGCTCCTTGGTCGATTCTGGTGCACATCAAGTTTGGAAACCAGTGACCTAGAATCTAGGTCCTAGATGACATGACCCAAGAATGCTGTTCAACTCCAAATTAGCACCTTCCTCTAAGGATGTAGAAAAAAGTTTCCAGATTTATAATAAAGAGAAGAGTATCCAAAATATAGAATGAGTTCTCATTCAGTAAGAACAAGAAAATCTGATAGAAAAATTGACAAAGGATACCAGGATCACTTCAAAGAAAATCAAGGGGCGCCTGGGTGGCTCAGTTCGTTGGGCGACTGCTTTCGGCTCAGGTCATGATCCTGGAGACCTGGGATCGAGTCCCACATCGGGATTCCTACTCAGCAGGAAGCCTGCTTCTCCCTCTCTCAGTCCCTCTGCTTATGTTCCCTCTCTAGCTCTGTTTCTCTCTGTCAAATAAATAAATAAAATCTTAAAAAAGAAAATCAAGACTGGTCAATTAACACTGAAAATACCTAAACTCTTCACACATCAGAGAAATGCAAATTAAAATAAGATTACCATTTCTTCCCCATCAAACAAAAATTAGATCAATAACATCCACAGCAGAGAAAAACTCTGAAATGCTGCTGATAGTGTAATTTGATACAGCCCTTGGAGAGGACGTGGTATTACTATTTATTGAAGTCCAAAGCAGGGTGCCTGGGTGGCTCAGTGGGTTAAAGGCTCTGCCTCTGGCTCAGGTCATGATCTCAGGGTCCTGGGATCGAAGCCTGCATCGGGCTCTCTGCTCAGCGGGGGAGCCTGCTTCCTCCTCTCTCTGCCTGCTTCTCTGTCTACTTGTGATCTCTCTCTGTTAAATAAATAAAATCTTAAAAAAAGAAAAAATATTTTAAAAACTTTCAAAAGCAGGGAACCTGGGTGGCTCAGTCAGTTAAACATGACTCCTGATTTCAGCTCAGATCACAATCTTGGAGTTGTGAGATCAAGCCCCATGTCGGTTCTGCACTGGGCATGGAGACAGCTTGGGGTTCTCTCTCTCCCTCTGTCCCTGTCCTCCTCCTCCCGCAGGCACTCTCTTGCTCTCTCAAAAACAAACAAAAAAACTTAAAAAGCAAAAATTCTTCAATCAACAATTCTACCTCCGGTGATCTCTAGAGACAAACCTATGTGTAACACATACAAGAATATTCATGGACTCACTGTTTGTAATAGTGGAAACTGAACACCCAAGGGTTCATCATAAAAAGGGTCGTATATCCATATTATGAACACATCAGGAAAGAATAAAGCCATTTCTACATAGATACGTTAAATGTTCCCTATCACAACAAATTACATAACATAGTAGTATGCCATTTTTATTTTTATTTTATTTTATTTTTTAAAGATTTTATTTATTTGACAGAGAGAAACACAGCCAGAGAGGGAACACAAGCAGGGGGAGTGAGAGAGGGAGAAGCAGGCTTCCTGCCGAGCAGGGAGCCCGATGTGGGACTCGATCCCGGGTCTCCGGGATCATGACCTGAGCCGAAGGCAGTGGCTTAACCAACTGAGCCACCCAGGTGTCCCAGTAGTATGCCATTTTTAAATAGTGTACTTTACTTGTACACACATATAAATGCCTGAGAAGCATGAATGTAATGTAATGCTTATCTTTCCAGACAATAACCAGTGTCTCCACAAAGGCAAGGAAGACCCTTTAAAATTTATCTGCAGTCTGAGGGCACCTGGGTGGCTCAGTTAGTTGGGCATTTGCCTTCAGGTCAGGTCATGACCCCAGGGTCCTGGGATCAAGCCCCACATCAGGCTCGCTGCTCAACAGGGAGTCGGCTTCTCCCTCTCCCTCTCACCCAGGCTTGGGCGTGCACATGTGTGCTCTATCTTTATCAAATAAATAACATTAAAAAAGAAAAGAAAAGAAACAAACTTTACCTGCAGTTTAAAAAAAATAGAATTTTTAAACAGTAATGCCACACTCATGTATTACCTATACTGATAAAAGTAAGCGAAGGCAGAGAGGTGGGGAAACACCACTTAGCACTTACGAGTCACATGTGGCTCTTGCCAGCCAGTCTGTTACAGTGAGTACCTTAAGCCCCTTAAGAGAACACCAGCAAAGCCCAAGAGATTATGATAATCTTAAGAAGGATGAAGACCGTAGCACAGATGATCCTCCTCTGACTTGCTATGAGTTGCCATGTCCGGCAACCTTCTAAAATGATGCCAAAGAAGGGGCTTTACACAAACCAAGGAGCCAGGAAGGCAAACCAGGTTGGTGTGGTTTGTGGCTGTCTCTGCACAAAGGCACCGAAGCCTCATAAGCCTGCCCTCCCGCCTCTATGGGCCCCAGGAGGGCTTTTTCAGCACACCAATCACAATTCACCAGCACTTTTTAAGTTTTTCTTGTCTGTGCAGCTCAAATAATGACTTTATTAAGAAACTCATTTCTCGAGGCGCCTGGGTGGCTCAGTTGGTTAAGCGACTGCCTTCGGCTCAGGTCATGATCCCGGAGACCTGGGATGGACTCCCACATCGGGCTCTCTGCTTGGCGGGAGGCCTGCTTCTCCCTCTCTCACTCCCCCTGCTTGTGTTCCCTCTCTGGCTGTGTTTCTGTCAAATAAATAAAAATCTTTAAAAAAAAAAAAAGAAAAAAGAAAAAGAAAGAAAGTACCAACTTTAAAAAAAAGAAAAAGAAGAAAAAGAAACTCATTTCTCAGGCGCCTGGGTGGCTCAGTGGGTCGAACCCTCTGCCTTCAGCTCAGGTCATGATCTCAGGGTCCTGGGATCTAGGCCCGCGTCGGGCTCTCTGCTCAGCGGGGAGCCTGTTTCCTCCACTCTCTCTGCCTGCCTCTCTGCTTACTTGTGATCTCTCTCTCTCTCTCAAATAAATAAATAAATAAATAAATAAACAAACAAACTCATTTCTCCTGAAATACCCACTGAGAGATAAACCATCCCCGTAAAACTCATGGAAAACAAGTATTTTTCCAAATTCAACTATTCTTTTTTTTTTTTTTTTTTTTTTTAAGATTTATTGAGAGAGAGAGGGCACGGGTGCACACAAGAGGGGAGAGGGAGGAGACTCCACTCTGAGCATGGTGCAGACATGGGGCTTGATCTCAGGACCCCGAGATAATGACCTGACTCAAAATTAAGAGTTGGCTGTCAACCCAGAAGTCCCTCAGATTTATTCCTCAGAAACAGAACAGACTTAAAAACAGAATAACTGACCCCCAATGCTTGTGACACCTTTATTTTCTCCAACCAGACCAACTCTCAAGATCAGCTAACAGCTTAGCCAAAGTCAGCTCACCTCTGCTGACTTCCAAGTTCATATCCAGAGCTCTTGGGCCTGACTCTTCAGAAAACCATGACATCAAAGACCACCACCATGGGATATTCCCCACGGTGATGGGACATTTTTATCCCAACATGTTTTTAACAACCCAAACAATGGTAACAGCTGATCCTTTGTTGGACTAGTGATTTCAAATTAGACCAAGGCTGGCCAGATACCTGATAGATGAACTCATCAATGATATCCCAGAGCCACTGGTTGGGTAGTTCAAGTGGAGCAGGACCATCAGCGTCTGTGCAGGAGACGACAGGAAAGTCAGACACAAAGCAATAACTAGGCTCACGGAGGAAGCCTACAGAATACACTCTGTAATTTTTCTCTTCAAAGACCTATGAATCACGGGACATCCCTCCTTCCCACTCCCATATTAAAATCCTGCTAAGAGAGCTGGAGGCTAACACGAGGCCTCACAGCAGCCTCACACCCTGGGCAAACCTCAAACTCACTAAGAATGTAGTTGAAGAGATTGCAGTAGTTGTAGTAGGATTCAAACCTCTGCTCCAAGGAAGGCCCTCCCTGTGAAGAGAAGAGAGACATCAGGACAGATACTTAATTTAAAGGTGTTTTACTCATGGTCTGCCATGACAGCTGAACACACACTGAGAACCAATGCCTACTCTCACCTTCTCAGTACGCAACGAGCATTCAGGCCACAGGAAGACAGTAAGTACTAGAGCATTCAAAAGGGCACTGAATTATCTGACCGCAAGGATCAGGCTTTATAGCAACAACCTCAACTGACTGTTCGAGAACAGACAGATCTGGTGAAGCAGAAAGACGGAAGTACTAACAAAAGCAAAGAAGTAAAACCGTGGTGCTTGAAGGATGGTGACTAAGAGCAGGTAGCGCTACAGTAGGCTACACCGACTGGACTACACAGGCTAGGAATGGAGAAGTCTTTCAGTGCCAAACAGGAAACCGGGCCAGGGAGATCAACAAGTCCACCATCACCTGTTTTTGGTAAATAAAAAGCTCAACTGGAATAACCATATACACTCATTGTCTATGGCTATTACAAAGATGGAGCTGAATAGATTCAACAGAGACCATTATCACCTCTAAGTCAAAAAACTTATCTGGCCCTTTACATAGAAGGCTGTTGACCAGGGCGCCTGGAGGGCTCAGTCGTTGAGCGTCTGCCTTCAGCTGAGGTCATGATCCCAGAGTCCTGGGATCGAGCCCCACGTCAGGCTCCCTACCTGGCAGGAAACCTGCTTCTCTCTTCTCACTCCCCCTGCCTGTGTTCCCTCTCTTGCTGTGATTCTGTCAAATAAATAAAATCTTAAAAAAAAAAAAAAAAAAAGAAGGCTGTGGATCCCTCCCCACCCAATCTAGACTTGATGTTGCTTGCAAGTGAGGACCACTGAAGATTTCTGAGCTGGAAAACAACATACTATTTGTGATGAGCTAGAAAGGACACGACCCTGGAGTTTCAGCCCCAGTGGTTACTAAGTGTAAGCTTCCGACAAGGTATTCAATCTCTCTGTAGCATGAGACTATGTAAAGTGCCCAATAAATGCTCTTTCAATGAACTCCCCCCACACCACCAGGTTTAAAATGGGTCATATATATGAAAGTACTCTGTCTGTACCTAACAAAGATTATGAAGTCACTAAACTTCTGCTGAATCTTCACTATAGACCAAAGGGAAAATTAGGAGTGGTGAAACCAACTGTACTATGGGTTCTGATGCCATGATCTTCCCAATGAAGGGATGTTATACAGGCTAGCGAGATTCCCAACCTAGGCCACAAAGGACCTGAGCTAGAATAGCAATGGTAGGAGGGAACATTTACTCTCTATCAGATGAAGTGGTCAGAGATCTCACTGGGATGCCAGAAAAATATGGCGCCCTGCATTACTCTGACAACGGGAACTCCTCTAGCTGCCACTGTTGGTGGTGCTTGTGACAAGGTAGGAGTCCCAGCCAGGTCAAGCGGTCTTCAGAGAGATGAGAGCTGACTGAGAAGAAATACTCTAAGGAGAGATCATGGTGCCAGGTTCCTTCATTTACATGTGCACATACAAGCTCTAACAACCTGTCACCATCAAGGATTAGGTACCAGATTATAGCAGTGACAAGATGAAGTCCATGCCCTGGTGGAGTTTTACCCTCCTAGTGATGTGTGCTCCGAAGTGCCAGTGCATGGCCAGGAGCCCAAGAAAAGAGGGAAAGACATAGGAAATGAGACCAGCAAGGGAGTCAGGGGACAGATCGAGCAGGACTATGACTATGAAGTGGGATTTTGGGGCGCCTGGGTGCCTCAGTTGGTTGAGCAACTGCCTTCGGCTCAGGTCATGATCCTAGAGACCCGGGATCAAGCCCTGCATCGGGCTCCCTGCTCAGCGGGAAGCCTGCTTCTCCCCTCTCTCACTCCCCTTGCTTGTGTTCCCTCTCTCACTGTGTTTCTCTCTGTCAAATAAATAAATAATCTAAAAAAAAAAAAGTCTTTGAAATGGGATTTTATTCCAAGTGTGATGATGAGAAGGCATGGTAGGATTGGGAGGAGGGAGGGTGTGACTTGACAAGACTATGTTTCAAAGGGATCACGCAGGTTACTAGGCTGAGAATAAACTCAACTGGAAGAGTGGAAATTGGTATCAGGTAAGCAGCTATGCAATATAGGAAAGAGATGATAGAATGCCTCAAACCAGGGTAGCAGCAGTGATGGAGGTAAGAAGCGGGTGGTTTCAAGAAGTATGCCGAAGACAGAGATGAACAGGACTTGCTATAAAGTTGGAAGTCAAGTGAGAGAAAAGTCAAGACCACCACCAGGGTTTTTTTTCTAAGTCACTTGGGTGAACAGTGGTTATCATTTATTGAGTTGGCTAACATGAGAACAGGCTTAGAGGGAAAGTAAGACTTCCATTTGGAGTATGTTAAACTTGATACGGGGCACCTGGGTGGCTCAGTTAAGCAACTGCCTTCAACTCAGGTCACAATCTCTAGGCCCTGGGATCGAGTCCCATGTTGGGCTCCCTGTTCACTAGGGAATCCGCTTGTCCCTCTGCCCCTCCCCCTTCTCATACTCTCTCTCAAATAAATAAAATCTTTTTTTTTAAAAGATTTTACTTATTTGAGAGAGTACCTGCGAGAGAGAGAGAACACAAGGCAGGGAGGGGAAGAGAGAGAAGCAGACTCCCTGGCAAGCAGGAAGTCCAACATGGGGCTCAACCCCATGACCATGACCTGAGCCAAAGGCAGATGCTTAACTGACTGAGCTACCCAGGCACCCCAAAATAAAATCTTAAAACACAACACCCAAATTTGAGATGCCTATCGGACAGCCAAGTGGAGACATGGAATAGGCAACTGGATATACAAGTATGGATTTGGAGAGACGGGGGCTAAAGATAGAGATTTTCAGTCATGGTGTAAATAAGTAGTACAGAGAGTTATTTTAAGAGACTTGGGGCATTATAAAATTCAGAAATGAGAGCAGAATCAAACAAGCGCCCAAAGCTGGGAGAGTACAGGGTAGAGAACACTGGCTTCAAACAAGCCGGGCTGGGGTCCCAAAGCTGGGAGAGTACAGGGTAGAGAACACTGGCTTCACAACAAGCCGGGCCGGGGTTCAAAGACTTTTGCCACCTACTCGTTGCATGAATTTGAGAAAAAGCCATGTCTGCACCTCAGTTGGCCTGCCCTGCAGGACTACTGTGAGCAGTCGAGTACAGATGCCTGCCAAGTGCCAAGCATTCCACCCGGCACACAGCAACAGTTTCATGTGTGTGTCAGAGAACAGAAGGCTCATCGTCCTGCACTGCAGGTAAAAAGCAAGGGCATCACAAGCCGAGGCAACAGAAGGTGTTTGGGAACACACCGTTAGGACGGCACCCCACCACCAAGTCACTGTGATGAGTGCCAAGTCAGGAACTGTGGGGACGGAGAAATTGAAAAGGACAGACAAGCTATGCCAAGCTACACTCTGTCTAGGACAGCCCCCCAGCTTACTGGATTCAATCATTCCCTCTGTCGTTTTTTAACACTCAGAAAACATGCCAAGCACTTGTGGACATTGAACCAACAGAAACTAATGATTGTGTTTCACAGGCAAAAAGGGCATAGAGCTAACAACAGATACTCACACTGACTTTGGCATATATGTGCCTGTAGTATAATTCTTTGTACAAAATCAGGAAGACGGCATCTGAAAGAGATGGCACACAGCTACTTTAGTAATCCACAAAATGACTAGGGTCTTCAGGCAGTTTTAGCCCTTTGAAGGGAAGACAGGGACAAACATGATTTAAGACAGAAAATGACATCTAGGGATGCCTGGGTGGCTCAGTTGGTTAAGCGACTGCCTTCGGCTCAGGGCATGATCCTGGAGACCCAGGATCGAGTCCCACATCGGGCTCCCTGCTCGGCAGGAAGCCTGCTTCTCCCTCTCTCCCTCCCCCTGCTTGTGTTCCCTCTCTGGCTGTGTTTCTCTCTGTCAAATAAATAAAATCTTAAAAAAAAAAAAAA